>JABFEA020000011.1:154333-165272 GCA_019775915.2 Cyphomyrus plagiostoma | reverse complement strand
CCCGCCCCCCCGCCCCCCCCCCCCCCCCCCGCCCGCCGGCCCCCCCCCGCGCCCCCCCCACCCCCCCCCGCCCGCCCCGGCCCCCACCCCGCCGGCGCGCGCGCGCGCCCCCCCGGGCGGCCCTCGGTCATAGGTAAACAGCACAAAAACCTGCGGATTCAGTGCTGGTGTGTACTGAAACATGTCGTGTGTGTCTGTGCACTCTGTAAACACAGTACATGTGTTTGTTTGTTTGTTTGAGACAATGTGGTGTTTGTAGCCACGTTGGTGTTTATAGAGCGCAGGAGAGATATTAGAGGAGCTTGACGTGATATTGAAGCACAGGGACGTCACCCGGCCCCGGTTTTCCAAGCCCTTTCACAGCAAACCAAAAGCAAGCTTTTTCATTGTGCTTCTCATATTTTTTCTCCCTAAAACCAACCAGGAGAAACTATTTAGAATCCTTTCCCGCTCCAACAATGCAAAATCCATATGCAGCAAAATAATATTAATAACCACAACGGCAACACAAAAGAAAAGCCTGGGGCTCTGATTTACTCAGCATGACAGGAAAAGACGGCTGACCCGCTTTGGCCTTGAAAGACGGAATATGCTTCATATTCGTAATCACCAAGGCCGCTCTTTCATTCTCAGAGGAGAACGGACGAGTGCAATGGGTGACATTGATCTTCATGTCCTGGGAAGCTGGGTATAATCTAATTTGCCAGTTTTACATCCTTAGGTCAGTTAATCAATTGGGGATGTGACTGGGATTCAGAGAGAGGCACGCAAGGGGACGTGGTGCTGGGAGGGAACCTAGGAGACGAAGACAAAGAAAGCGGGACTGAATTATCTCGACGTCTTATTAATGAAAGCTTAGGCTCATTAAACCATTATGTTTAGCAGAGCCATGTAAGCCCACTGCTGTTATCACTGCCTGTGAACAGCAGGGGGCCTGGCGATTAAGGACTGTCACCAAAACATTGACATCCTGCTGTCGTACCTTTGAATACTGTGTTAATCCTTTATTATTAGAATGCATAAGTAACTTTTGTCAGGCAACTAAAAAAACATCCGATTTTATAACATTTCCAGAATCAGTGTTGGGTTTAGCCACTCTCTGTGTTGTACCGTGAAGCATGTCTCTCAACATGAACCTTGGGGACTCCCAGATGGTCTGGGTTCTTGCTCCCTTCCAGGTCGCAGTCAGACAGTCCACATATGGCGCTTTTCTACAGGCACACAGGAACCAGGCCGTACCCAGCCCACACGGCGACGGTTCCAGCTCACTTTGGTTTTCCACTGCAGAAGGTTCAGCTCTGTAAACTCATTGTCAGGTCTGGAGATCATCAGTAATGTAAAACCAAAGAGATGCTTATTAACTGTTCATTTGGTGTACATTACAATTTACTGTGTGCTAATTTCTGCCAGCATGTGTGTGACAGTTACTGTGTTATGTTAGCATCAAGCACTAGCATTCGTTTATGGAGGTTGGAAATTTCCAAGTTCTGGGAAAGCATCAATACATCGTGATGTACGATACAACTAATAATGAATAATACACAAAATATGCCATTTTTCCTTCAGATAATCCATGCATATTGACTCAGATCACTGGTATCTCCATGCATTTTGACCAATCAGATGGTGGTGATGCAACCAGCCCTTCTAGTAAGTAGGGCCATATCAGCACAGTTATGGCCTGGGTGCAGTTTGCATAATTTGCAATATAAAGCTGTCTCTTCACGGTATGGTCCGGGTGTGATTCGGTTCTTAGTTCCAGTGGAAAAGCTCCAGATTTTGCTCCCAGCTGGTAGGGAGCAAAAGTGTGGACTGTCTGCTAGTCCCCGTGGACTGGATTGGGAAACACTGGGCTATCGGATCAGAATTATCCTGGACATGGCTTCTGGAGTTAAAATAAAGCAACAAGAACTTGAGTTGCAAATGGCTGAACTCAGGATCAGTTCCCATTAATTTAGAGAGAAATAAAATCAACTCACAAATGATTACTCGCCACTGCTCTTGACAGTAAGACAGGTTAGTCACTCCTCGCCGCCATTCATAAATAAGAGCTTTCTCTGGTCAGGGGGTCGCCAAGGACTGGTTTGAGAAATACTATCTTGAGGAAAGGAAAACTTTCAAATGCAATCAAGGTGCGTGTTTAGCAGACGCAAAGCAACGTGAGACACCCAGGCTAGGAGCGCTGGCTGAATCGGTACACGGTACGAGTGCAAACGGTGGCACAGCTGCTGCTGGTTTCCACACTGGGAAACGCCGCCGGATCACTCCCGTCACAAGGCCATTGCTCTTCCCGCCTGCCATGAAATTATCTCATTAAGTGACTCTTCGCCTCTCTGTGCCTGTTTTTATTTAATCATTAATGGCTTTAGAAGAATGACACCTTCCTGGAAAAAGCCTGCCGGGACAGTTACATCACTCCAGCGTGGCTATGGCCTGAAACCAGGAGACAGGAGATACATCACAGCCAAGAGGAACCGGAAACGCCTCCACTGGAGAGAGAAAAATTCTAAAAATTTGGGTGATTTTAATCAAATGTAGTGTCTCAGATTGTCTCCTGGGGCTGTGATTTATGGGCATGACCAGTTAAATGATGCTTTTGGTGTTCAGTGATTATAGTGAGTCATGTAAGCTTGGAAAGCAGTCACACCTTCATCTGCCTGGGTGCTGACAACCTCTTATTATTATTATTATTATTTGGTATATGCAAAAGAACAAATCCTGTCCTCCGTGCGAGGTAATGTGTGGCTTTCCTTTAAATGCTCTGATTTCTGGCATTCTGTCCAGGGAGTCCCCCAGCTTTGTGCCCTGTGATGGACCTGCGTACCGTCCAAGAAGTTCCTCAGTGTATCCAGGGACTGGCTCCAGTATAACCTCAAACCTCTACTGGATATGCAGCTGGGAGAAGATTTTAAGGACACATTACTTATTTACTATATTGCACAAGTGTCTCATGAGAACAATAACAGCACCTGATCTACACGCTCACAAGGATGGGCCCATGGGGAAATACCACAACAAGCAGCAACACGCCCTGTTTTGATTAATGAAAAGCTACAGTTTGAGTTCACTGAACCCAGGGTCCCATCAAACGCTCATGCTGAAGGTGGCAGCTGGATCGATGACGAGGGCACACGACCCAAATTGCTTCTGCAAATGTTCTTCTCTGGCATGGTGTAAAATAGCTTCAGTCACCATGCGTAAGGGTTTTCAGAGAGCTAAGAAGTCATTATTCCTCACAGTGGACGCAAGTTCCACTCAATAGGAATTTTCATACAAAATGAGGTTCACACCTTTATACCACATGAATAAATAGAAAGACATACCAGAGCTTATGTAAGGGACGGAAAGAAGATATACCTGAGGCCAAAAAAATTGTCTCCCGCCAATTTCTTTTCTGCGGAAAGGAATCGGGAACGAGCAGATAGACCGTAATAACGGTCCTTTCAAGTACCAACGGCTCTCCTGGCCCACTCCAGTTCTTAAGTGCTACTTCCGTCTGTGTAGTAAAAATGGCTTTATAAAAGAACGATCTACAGCGGCAGATGCGAGAGGTAACATTTCCTAACATTATGTTTCTTTTTCGCGAAATAAAAATATCTCTCGCATTTTGTGCGTAATCATGCCATGCATGCAGAGATTGGTAAGCATTCAAATCAAAACACATAGGCTAATAATAGAATACAAATATGCAGGACGAAGCGATATCCAATACGTAGGTTATGTAATTGCATTAATCGATCCCTCTTCCATTCCCGCTTGTCCTATGGCGCTCACACCATTCACAGCTCACTCCATGTCGACAACCGTGTTAAGCAGGTGTTGCCTGCAATTGCGTAAATAAATGCCATTAATAATAATAATAATTATTATTATTACAAAGCTTTAATTAAATGAGTAGATACAATGCTATGAGAAGGGGCCTCCCTTGATGTACATTTTAATTTGTGCCTGGTCAATTCACAGTGAAGAATAGCTTTATGGAGTGCAAATTAGACGTCTTTAATTACTTTGTTGAATGACATTCCTCTCCGCTGCATCAAATATTTAAAATCATATTTGATAAGGAGATCTAACAGACACCCACAAAGAGAGAGAATGGAGGACTGTGCCGTGTTTCAGCTTCAAACAAACAGTTTCACAATTTCTACGGGGGCAAAACGTGGGTTACTAATCTCTTACTGTTAATTAAATCAGCGGGGACTAGACAGTAGTAACACTAGCAAGAGCTCGCGTTCCACCTGAAATCGTCTATAGCCTCTTTTCCTCAATGCATATTTATACACACATTTATAATCATGCATATTTATGAACGTGCTTCCTCCGGCGTCACTGCCGAGCGATGCTTTCTCCGGGAGGGGAGGGTGAATTTGGGAGGGGGCAGGACCGGGAGAGAAGGGGAAGGCAGACGGGAGAGGGGAGCGAGGGAGGGAGGGACAAGCGGGAAGCCTATAGAGAGGATCCGCCGTGCGGAGACATCAGTAGGCATCGGCACCGTCCGGATAGGAAACCTGATTCAACTCCAGCGCTACAAAGACTGCTACTTTCTTTGTCATGCTGAAGCCCCGCATGCAAGCAATAATACCAGTAAATAATCAGCCGAAATGATTCCGTACATGATGCTTCATTAGTGTCATTATTGTTATTCTTGTTATTGCATGACGAAAGGAGCGGAGAGATGGCTTGGCACAGCTGACCGTGCGGCGATTGTGCGGAGTTGGCAATTATAAATGGTTTTGTCGAAGATCTGGTGTTTGGCAGTAATTTGAAGAAACGCGCAGATGAAGAAAAGCGTCTAGTCTTCTTAGGTTTTGAGTAAGCAGCTTCCTGATCTGTTGGTGATCTGTGCCCGGTTCTCCAGGGGTACACATTGAAAGCTTCGGTATTTCTCATAAACAGGAGCAAAAAGCGAAACCGTGCAGTATAGATAATGGTGTGGCAGAGTCCTCTGGGCTGATCATGCTTTAATCCACCATGCCCTGCGACCTCCGAGTTGTTCTTCACCAGCCAGTTTATCCATAGTCTGCGTGGAAGGCAGCATCACACCATCACCGCGGACGGCTCGAGGCGGATATCCGAAAGGACATATCGCCGAAACCAAAGAGCTGATGTCAGGCTTTTAACGCGTCTGTCTCCCGTCCCCGGCTCGCTCCCTCCATGGGCACCGCGCCACGCATTTGAATGACCTTCCCGGTCTCATGGCTGTGGCACGGAGAATAAAAACTTTGCTGACCGTCAACATCTTCGTCTTCGTGGGGATCATATTGTTCTCGGTGTACTGCAGGATCCAGGAGCGCTCGGAGGAGCTGGTTCAGTTCGGAAGGAGCGCGGAGCAAAGACTTCGCGGCAGGAATGGCAAAGTCACCAACCTGGTCGACAAGCAGGCTATACTTCAGAGACTGGAGCACCTAGAAGATGTAGTGTACAATCAGTTAAACGGTAATTAATATTTACGCGCATTTACTATCGTGTTCTTTTTACTTTATTTGGATTATTATTATTATTATTATTATTATTATTATTATTATTATTTCAGTTGTTTTGCTTTCTATCGCATAGCTCCTTTGTTCTTCGTCAAGATGCCAAAGTGGTCCGGGATTATTAATTCCGTTGGCCTCCTTTTTGGTCCCACACCGCAATGGGGCTAATATTTTACTTGCAGGTAATGTGGGCGTACATGAAAGGCGTATTTATGTCAGAATTTCACTTGAATTCTTTTATGGTAACACGCAAACCTCACAGCTCTGGGAATCCATGTGAAAATTAGTACAGCAGGTAAACCTGCCCATCAGAAGTGCCGTAGGTCATTTTTATTTTATTTCTTTGAAACAGTGCTTGTTTTCCATCTGTAAATGGAAAATAAGGTTGATTCTTGTATATCCGAAAAGCTGATTGAAACTCATGAAAAGTTCAGGAAGATTATATCAGCTCGACAGAGTATGTTTAGTATTTATATTTATTAATTTAGTCTACACTTCTGTAGGAAGTGACGTACATCCAAGGATCTGAGGTCACAGGGTACGACAGTGTCCACAGAGCGATTTGGATCAAGGGGCTTTCTCATGAGCTTTAATATGCAGAGCACTAATATTTTTCCAGCCGTGGGTCTTGAACCCATAACCAACTAGACTTAGGCACAGATCCTTTGCCCTGCTGAGCTGCACACCGCCCCAAGTAGACAGTTCTACAGAGAGCGGATTGCTTCTCACAGTTTGCCGAAATCTTGGTGTGGGGTCGCTGGCTGACCGTGAGGCTGCGAGTCGAGACCCCTTCCAAACGTGTTTCCCAGGTGGCTGAGCCACTCCGACTGGGGCTGCTAACACACCCTTCATATGTGAGACGTGTGTATTGCGCTCGCCTCTGGCATGTCGGGACAGCGGCATTCAGCACTGATCCAGTCCCAGGAGAGGAAAGACAGTGATACTCCCCAGGACAAACTTTTCTGTCCACAAGCACGAACAGGTACGAAGACTGGCTGGTACATCAGCTGTCCTTGACAATGGGCTGCCCTGATCCCATTAATAATGCATTTCCGAGGGAAAGCTTTTATTTATGAATGGTAGTGAGGAGTCACTGACTTACTGTCTAACTGTCTGGAGCAGCGGTCAGTAATCATTTTTGAGTTAATTCATTTTATTTCTCTCTAAACGAATGGGAGCTGATCCCGAGTTCAGCTGTTTGAGACTCAAATTCTTGTTGCTGTATTTTAACTCTATAGAATCCAGAATCCCTGTTCAGTACAGCTTTGATCCAATAGCACAGTGTTTCCCAATCAATCGGGGACCTACAGGCAGTCCATACTTTTGCTTCCTCCCAGTTGGGAGCAGAAACTGGAGCTTTTTCACTGGGACCAAGAACCGAATTGCACCCGAACCATACCGTGAAGAGGGAGTTTTATATTGCAAATTATGCAAACTGCACCCAAATCGTAACTGTGCTGATATGGCCCTACTTACTAGAAGGGCTGGTTGCATCACCACCATCTGACTGGTTGAAATGCATGGAGATACCAGTGAAAAAAGGGCATATTCTATATATTATATATTCAATATTAGTAGTATCGTTCATCACAATGTATTGATGTATTCTCAGAAGTTGGAACATTCCAACCCCCTCCTTAAAAAATGAAAAGGATTCATAATGCAGATTTACATAAGTGAATGCTAGTTCCGCTAGCGTTTAATACTAACATAACACAGCAATTCTCACAGACATGCTGGGGGAAATTAGCACATAGTAAATCATAATGTACAGCAAGTGAACAGTAAAGCGTCTTTTTGGTTTTACATTATTGTTGATATATTGTTGGGGGCAGCGTGTGGCTAAACCTGTGTGCCTGTAATCACAAGGTTACTGGTTCAAACCCAGCCTCAGCTTGTCTGCGGATGAGCAAGACCCTTAACCCCCAGCTCCCTGGGTGCTGCTATGGGTAGCTGCCCTTTGTGGACAGCTTACTCTACCATGAGCAAGTTGAGGGAGGCATAAAGACAGTTTCCCCACGGGGATCAATAAAGTATCAATAATAATAATTATTATCTCCAAACCTGGAAATGAGTTTACAGAGCTGAACCTTCTGCAGTGGAAAACCAAAGTGAGCTGGAATCGTGCCGTAACTAGTGTCACGTCACCGTGTGGGCTGGGTATGGCCTGGTTCCTGTGTGCCTGTAGAAAAGCGCCATATGTGGACTGTCTGACTGCGACCTGGAAGGGAGCAAGAACCCTTGGTTCATGTTGAGAGACATGCTTTAAGGTACAACACAGACACTGATTCTGGAAATGTTATAAAATCAGACTTTTTTTAGTCACTGAGAAAAATGTGGACTGTCTGGCAGGGATTATGGAGGGAGCAGAAACACTGCTATGGCCCACTGGCTAATTCTGGTAGGCTGTGCAACCTGAAATGCATAGAGATGTGATGAAATTTTATCCTCTGAACACCAGGGCCTCAGTTAATGCTTCCATCTCTCATACCTTTGATTTCTGGAGGCTTGCAACTTAAAGTGTCACGGCTGTAAAATCAGTTTAATATCCCCCTGTAGGGGGCGGTGTGGAGGCTGTGTGCTGATTGTGGGTTAGAATGGCACCCTGGCATTGTGTAAGTGTCCACAAGGGCTTCCCTTGAGTATATTGGTGTCATGTCACCATCTAAAATGGAATGTTCAGGTGAATTTGGGCTTTTGGAATGATGTCACCGTGACACCACCTCGCTTTGTGCTCCGTGCTTTGTGGGACAGACTCCTGATCGACGTGTCCAGTGACAGGACGGACTGATTTCCCTGCCGGGTGGGGGGGCGGTTAGGGACACATTCAACTACTGCTCTCAATCTTATGAAAAGGCTGCTTGCCGCATCGTCCTCAGAGAGCTTCTGTCCTTCAGGCTGCTGTGTCTAATTAAATAAGCCCTATAAATGAAATACCCTTTGACATCTGGGGGGGCAAGGGGGTGGGTGCGAGAGACTGGACGGTGCAGATCTGGGTGGATCTGAACTGTGCCGGTGGTCACTTTGGGGTGACTGGACACAAGCTGCTTTCATATATATTTCAGGGGGCTGGGGACCTTTCTGTTTTATATAATCACACACAATGGACACAGTAAAGTACATGACTGCTGAACACAGCTCTGGGGGAAATACCACACCTAGTGACACTTGTAGGTCAATGCATTCAGAACGGCTTTAACTAATTCATGCAAAATTTTTTAGCTGGAATTGAGATTCTCTGGAACTGTGCTCCGTCGCATTCTGAATTTCTAGGTTGTCTCTGCGATGGAAGATGTCTGAAACACATTCGTCTATGCTTGGATCTTATCTATGATGGAATGTATCTATGCTGGGTGCTCTATGCTCAAAAATATCTATCTTAGGAACTTCTCTGTGATGGAATGTAACTATGCTGGGTACATTTTACTGAAACATGTCTATGCTAGTATTTTGTCAGTGATGGATTCTGTCAGTTTGGGGTTCCTTATGCTAAAACATAGCTATTGCATATAATTGAGTATATTTAGGTAGGGTGCTCTATGCTGCTGCATATCAGCTTTGGAAGGTTACTGTGTAATGGAATATACCTGCGCAGGGTGCTCTATGCTGCTCTGCATATCTATGCTGGTCCTTTGAGCCAGGAGATCTGCTGAGTAATTCAGTAGGGCCTCTTTCAGCCCTTAATGTTAGCCATGGATGTGGTGATGGAAGAGGCCTGTTGTATGATTTCAGCACACATCAGGAGTTACTGTGCAGTGCTCACCCACTCCCAGTCATGGTCCTGTGGGAATTGGCTATCGATGAGTCGCGCTGTCTAAACACTGTTTGTATGTGGGGCTGAGCAAGCGAGCCACGGCTAAAATCATTTGGTTGCTAAGCAGTGTGACAGACGTGACTTACAGTTCAGCTCTGGTAAGTTTGGGTGTTTTTATAAACAAGTTAATTGCCCAGCGTTAGGGTCCAACAGCAGAGTCCTGGGTGGGAGGTGAAGCTGTCAGCACAGGGATCGCTAATCATGTTTTCCTAATTGCCAAGTTACTTATTCCCCAAAACAAATGAAAGGCTTCATCTGTGCCAGCAGAGACTCCTCTTAATTGTCTTAATTGGCGGGATTTGGGTAATTTATAAAAAGCTTCTTATTACTTACTTCTTGCAACACTCAGTAAATTTTTGACGCTGAGGTGACTGGTGGTTATTTTTTGGACATGCCCTGGGGAGGTTCCATGAAGAAATAATTGTTAAAAACCGCCACATTTAGGGAGAACGCAGAGTTTGGACCTCCATCCATGGGAGAAAATAAGTAAATTGAACAATAGACATATACCTACATGTAACAAAGGCTTCAGGCTTTGAGGAATTTTTACTCTTGATTCATGGTGTCTGGTCGTTTTTTGAAAACTATTTATTGAAAACTAGATATGCCCGGGATGCCAAATTATAATCCATGTCCCTTGTCACCCTCCATGGTATTGAACAAGAGTTGGGTTATGCACGTTGTGTAGACAGGCACATATGGTGAATGTAGAGTTGGGATTTGAGCATCTGGGCTAGCAGAACTGATGTTACGATGCTTACGTTTGTCTGTTTCCTTAAGGATGCAGGAGTTTGGGGTGTTCGATTATTTTGAACACAGGCTGCAGTCTCCGGCACATCCAGTAGTGTCATTTGAGGGAGCCTGGGCAGGTGACGGTGGAAGGTGCTGTGGCCCGTGCCAAGCTGGTCACCGTAACGTCAGCAAAAGTGGGACAAGCTGTCACGTCCAAACCTTCCGCAAAACCGACAAAATCCAATCTTTAACCGATATGCTGTATAATATCACCGGAGCCGCCGCTTATTAGCGGAACAGCGTTACATCACCTTTTTATTCCGTGGAAAACGAAAGATCGATCTGCTGGTCAAATTATTTAATAAATCATGAACGTGTTGCAAGTGGAATAAATAAAATATTGTGGTGCTCAAGTGGTGAAGAGATCATGAAGCAGACAGGAAGGGTCAGTTTCTCGCAGACTTTTATTATGCGGCCCTTGAAAGGACAGCGGTGAAACAGCAGGTGAGAAACTAACAGCGACAGACTGGGGAGAAATACAGCCTTTAAGGGTACAGAAGTGGTTACAGGCAATAGACACAGAGTGTAAAGAGTCACACTCCGCCATTTTTCAGTTGGGCAGCTTATAAAACATTAAAATCCAAAACAGATAATAAAGTAAATCCAAAAAACAGAATTCATATGGACCTATGCTTTACTTTCACTTCCTCCTACATTCCATTTCTATCCTTTTCTTTTTGTTTCTAAAACCGGTGGAAACACTGGCAGGTTCTCAAATGGCACCAAGCAAGAACCAGTTGTGGAATCATCACCGGCTCTGGCTCCATATTGGTGGAAATGAGGAATAAACGCCTCAGTTCCCTGTAATGGGGGGGGGGGGGGCGGGGGGGGGGGGCGGGGGGCGGGGGGGGGGGGG
>JABFEA020000011.1:107959-134992 GCA_019775915.2 Cyphomyrus plagiostoma | reverse complement strand
GGGGGAGTGAGGAAACTGCGGGGGTAGAGGAGGGGGGTCAGACACAGGCTGGGAGAACAGCAATTGCATTACAGTCAGACGTTACAGTCCAGAACCAGTCGTGAATAAGGAGGATTCGCGGATGTTTGGTAGAGTCATTAAAAATGGTAACATGTGCTTATTTCTAAAGTTTAAATCCTAAATATGACGCCAGTCATCCTCCCAAAACACTTTAATTTAGTTTAAAAGTTAGCTTAATATATTACCTTTAAAATAAACAAATGTTTGATGTAAAAATAGAGTACAGTATCGCCTAATGCATATTTGTCACACTAGCACATTTACAGTACAGTATACTGATGTTACCCCTGCTAATTCATAGAACACGACATTGGCTGCCGTTTTCTTTTGCATTAACAGTAAGGTAAAATGAGTAAACGAACGGGACTATAAACTTATTGACAGAAGTTATATACGTAACCAAGGTACAATTCATTAAAATACGTAAAGGAAACATGTACAGATGCTCCTCTACTAACAAACGAGTTACGTTCTGAACAGCCATTCATAAGTTGAAATGTTTGTAAGTCGTTATTCAACATCATTTTAAGGCTATACGCAAGTGCAAAGAAGCAGGGTGCTGGGCGTCTGCACGCTACGCCGCCGTGTGGAGGGAGTAGCGGCCAGAAGTCGTGCCAAGCAGAATTGGGGCACAAAAAAGAAAATTGATGTTGTGGACAGGAAACAGGAGCCCAACGAACACAATTTGGACTTACAGTCCTCTTCGTTCGTATGTCTGAAAGTTCGTAAGTTGAAAGTTTGTAAGTAGAGGAGCATCTGTACATGTAATTTTCCCAGATCTGTGAATTTGCAAATCAAGAAGCACGAATGGATGAAGGCCGACTCTATTTACAATCCGACAGTTTGTGTGACTTTTGTGACCTTCACATAGACTGAGAGTTTTGTCATTAACTCATTAACAAGTTTAGATTGTATAAACTATGCATTCATTTTCAAATAAATACAGTTCCCGGTTTTTTGGTTTTAATATAGCAAGCTACCGTACATGTATAATGCATATATTAGCCAATATTTTATACTTACATAATTCATCTTTGTATACCTGCTTAATGCACAAAATATGTAATACAGATTTAAAATATTTATAAAGTTAAGCTTAATATATACAGGCAACTGAAATATTGAGAACAAGTGCTTCCACGCAGGTTACTTAAGTAATTCGCTTTCCATGATGCTTAGGGTCATGACCCATTGGCCGTGATTATTTTGCTGGCGTCTTTAACAGCAGAGTTCCTGGTTACTTTGGGAGGTAGGAGATTGCTGGGGCAGGTGTAGTAAGAGCTCCAGTGCAGAATACTGCTCAGACAGATGCTTCTCAGCCAGCATCGTCAGACGTCTGACGATAAAGTGGAAGTCTGGGGAAAAGATCCCATCAACTTTGGGCAGCTGTGGACAAAGGTGAGAAGCTTCACGCTTTGATGTCCGTCCCAGATAAGCTGATCTGACTAGCAGCTTGGAATCAATTCACTCAAATTTCGCCAAGGGCAGTGTACTGAACACACAGGAGTACCATTGTCAGATACCTATATATAAATTCATTATTACACTTTAAAATACACTTTCATGTGCATAGGTCTATAAAGGAAACAGACAGAGGTCAAATGGGTCATGAACAAAAGTCATGTGGTCTGATGAGTCATCTGGCAGATGTGTGTGGTGCAGGTTGAAGCGGGTCTACAGGCTTATATGCCTGCCTCTCACTCGGGCAGCCCAGTGACAGTGTTGAGCACATTTTCCCAGCATGCTTTAGTTCCACTCAGCTTCATAGAGGGGAAGGTGGACACCCCTACACACAAAGACATTATGAGTAATAAAGTCCATACTATGGTGGAGAATCTTTAACCTGATGGGAATGGAATCTTCCAGAAGAAAATGTGCCCCACCCATAGTGCACAGGAGGTTGCCAAATGGGTTAGCGGGCATGAAAATGCAGTCAATGATAGTTTGTGCACAGTCATTCCAGTCACTAGAACGGGACCCCGTTGAACACTTAAGAGGGATTATAGGGGAACAGAACCACCACCAGCATCACATTCCACCAGTGTCAATGAGGGTGACCATCTAATACATGTCAAGAGGGGCACTACAAGCTATTTAAGTTTTTATAAACTACCTTAAAACTGAAAGGCTCCTGTGCTCGGCTAAATTGTTTGGTTCATCATGTACTTTTATTGGTTTGTTTCCTTGATTGAAAGACTCATTCAGCCATTTCACATTAACATAAGTGACACATGCATGATTATCGGAGACTAACCAATCAGCACACAGCAAGAACTCAGTGCTTAAATGCTTAAAGTCCTTTTAATAGAAATGGTTGAAATGATTTTACAAGCCGTGTCGTACCTCATAGTGTCCGTCCTGACAACGATTAGGTGAACACCATAGTGTCAACAAAAGAGTAAGTGCTGGTTCTCGTGGAGTGGGGACATCGCTCCGGGTTGGGGTGGCATGTGGGATCTCTGCCAAGGCACACCAGATCTGTTTTGCCACTTTTGGGTGCCCATTCCTCTGATTTTGGAAGTGACGCCTGTAAATTAGCACACGCATTTCTATTGTTCCTTTTATCTACTCCGTGGGTGAAGGCTTGAGTCTCAGCCTCTAGAACTCTGAGAGACGTTTTGTCGGCGGCATCCTGCTAAACTGGGGATCAGCCGGCATTAACTCAGAGCAGGTGGGATGTCGAAAGACAGGGGGAGCCTGTCGACGCTGTAATCCTGCAAGCTTATCCAGCATGAGGACCAACAACAGGATGAAAGGAGTCTTAGATGGTGATTGGCAGTAATAATCTGCTAATTGGAAAGGCTTTCCCAGAAGGTGTAAAGTGTAAACATCACCACAGCATCTCCCAGATACGCACACTGACCTTGAGTATCCACTTATATCTGAAGAGTCTGGACTCTTGTTGTCACTTTGTTGTCTTTAAATGCTGAATGATTTTATAAATAGCTACTTGGCAGGGGCGTCTGGAATTTGCCGTCAAAGCCAGGCGGTGATTAGGGCAAGTAGATACTGAGGGTAACTGTTCTGGTTGCAGGACGTATCACTTCTGCCCGGCAAAACGGCTCAACACATCGATGAATAAGACAATAAATCGAAGCCATGCCTGGATTGCGTTGTATTGAGATCTTAGCGCTGGAGAGAAAGATCATATGGCTTCCTGGAGCATTCTAGGAAGAAGCTAATTACAGGACAGGGTATAATGATTTACACTAACAGGCCCCATATTATTCTTCTGATTCCTGTAAGCCCCTTTTTAGTGGGGAAGGCAGATTAAATAGAATGACCTTTCTGTAAATTTAATTACATTTGGCTTCTTTTCAAAGTTGACTAAGAAAACAGGTGACAGAATCTTTGCCGAAAATCCCCCGACTTCAAATGTTTGTGGGACAAAGAAAGCAGAGCCAAGCAGCAATGGTCTTCGGAAATGTCAGCACACCTTGGATGGCGGACAAACGCGCTGGTGGGATGATTAACAGCGTGTGTGTTTGGGAGAGGTGAGCGACCATGGAAAAAGGCTTTTAAACTGCCAGGGCGCTGAGTGATGGAAGGTGCTCTCATCCGTAAGCCCTGGTCTGGGTGGGGGGCTGGTGAACTGCCAGGACACCTCAAGACACGTCTGGGAACAAACAAACGGTCACCGACTGCCAAGACGGGATTGTTCTCGTTTCAGGCATGTGCATGGCGATCACCCGCCTTGTCAGTATTATTTGACAGGTAAAGTAAACATCTGGTTTGCGGGTAGGAAACTTCTGCTGAGGCATGATGCATGTGCAAAGAGCAGGAGGGATCGGTCAGCTTAGCCGAGGGTCACACAGGAAGATGAATGGATTAAGGAGATGAAGGACAAGAGACAGTTGGATAAAAAAAGGGGAACTGAATCAGAACCAAGAGTTATACAGCATGATTGAAGCGGCAGCTTAGACTGGAAGATTTATCCATCCTTACATACATCCATCCATCCATCCATCCATTTCCAACCACTTCTCCTGAGCAGGGTTGTGGGGTCAATATTTTATTTTTATTTTTATAATTCATTCATTTTCATTTTTTACAACATCAAAATAATTGTAGCTTTTTTGTGTAAATAAAAATAGTTACATGAAATATTAAAATATTTATATAAAATAACAATATAAAAATGAGATCCCAAGCTTACCACAGCTACTCCAGGGTGTGTACATGTGGAGTACAGTCTGAGTATTTGGACAGAGACACTTTTTAAAAATAATTGTGACTCCTTACACCATGACAATGAATCTGAAATGAAGCTCTCAATATGCACTTAACATGTATCCTGCAAGCTGGGGGTGTTTTTTATTTGGCATCTGCTGCTGTTGTCACTCAACGTGAGGAGCAAAGAAGTGTCATCATAAGGCTGAAAAGTCAGGAAGAAACACTGAAGACAGGACTAAAGGCGAAAGTCTGCCGGAATACACCGGAATCGAAGACGGCTGCAGTATAGTCCTGACAGAGGGTCGCTGGGGGGGCATTCAGCCCCTGAAGGTGTCTGGGGGTCCCACACTAAAGCCAGTCATCGACTGTGAAGGATTAGCAGCCGAGTATTAAATATGACAATTTTCTTTGAGGTAATATTGTCCAAATACTTTTGGGCTCTTAAAAAGTTTTGTGTGTTTGTGGGGGGGCTATATATTAAAATGTACATACATCTTGCACAGTTCGCCAAATATCGCTATCCAGAGCCTTAAAGCAGACAGTCTGCAATTTAAGCACGTCTATTCCTTAATTTCAATCAATTGTACTGGGTCACAAAGTCAAAATTATGTATTGAATGTCTCTGTTAAAATGCTTATGGGCTGCACCGCACTATCGATCTCACGCACTGTGCAGCCGCCAGGCAGACACTGGCCTGCACACACAACGCTGCCTCTTTAGCCTAACGTGCCTCTTTCCAAAATGCCAACAGCTTCCGGATAGTTTTATTTCATGATTTTACCAAATGATACAGACAGCAGGCTTGATGGACTTTCAGATGTCCTTCTGAAGGTGGCCAGTCTGCACCATGCCTTATGTCCGAATTTGAGCCAAAAGGAATTGCCTACGCGTGTCCTGTGAAACGGGAAAAGTTTGAATGAATTCCCAGCTGGCAGAGCGTAGAGACATATGTTCTGCTGGCATTCGAAAGGACTACATCCAACCTTCTGATATTTCAACAAGAAGCAGAAATGTCCCAATATTGCTGGAAGAAACATCTGAAAAATAATTATAAGGGTTTTTAAAAATATTTTCTTTGGGCACTTTAGACAACTTCCTATCAATGTAGAGCAATCTACTTTTTTCATGCCTATTTTTTTCATTGCAATATAACCACTTTTTTCCCCGAACATATACAAGAGCTTAGGAGTCTCCTCGCGCAGTCCTCCAGCAGCCTTTGACATGAAATGTGAATTCTATGCCATGCATTTTATTATACTGGCAGCTGAATCCGTTATGTTAAGCAACGAGATGGTCTCTCGGTTTAAAATGTTAAGAACGCTGCGGCTTGATTAAATCTTGTTTTGGTGTCAGTTGCATTGTCGTCATAACGTGAAGAAAATATGATCCACTCTTTCTGTCCCATTCATTACGCAATAATAAGTAGAAAGCAACAGAGTACTGCACTCTTGAATGAAATACATTAAGACAAGCTGATAGATAAGATGCTGCACCCAGATTCACACCGTGTTATCACAGTGGGATACTAGAATTGCCGACAGCATTATAAGAGAATCATTTGTTATATTAATGGTTCAGCAGCAGCCCCGATGAAGCACATCGCGTGTGACAGGCAGGGTACGGAGACTCTCCTCGTCTCGTTAACCTTAGCTGATCGCATTTACATCGTTTCCACAGGAATTACCGCAGCAGTCGCTCAGTGCGTCCCGTCCCGTCCCGGGCGATCGCCTTCTCTGAGAGATCAGCCGGCGTTTATGAGATTAATCTCGGCCATCACCGCACATTACGCCCGCTGTCAGTATATTAAACGCGAAGTTATTTCTTCTGTGCGTTGGGGACAGGATGCGAAGATGATCCAATGGTTAAATAACGGGGGAATTGACTGTACGTGGATATGCATGGTTTTATGGAAAAACAGGGCGGTTATACCTAGGTAAGTTGGGAACATATAGATGAATCCACTACCATTATAAGGGAATTAATTGCTTAATTAAGCATAACGAACCTTTCAGTTCTGATATTTAGGACCTTGGATTTGTTTATTCAAATGAGAAAGTTGACTGGCCTGTAAGATAACAGTACAAAACAAAAGTACAATTATAATCAATACTGTCACTCACTTACTGTATGTGATTTAATAGCTTAATTGGCAAATGATTAAATGAATCATTCATCCTGTGGTGAATATTTCTCCTATTGTTTCAGGTGCTCAACTGCATTAGTTGATGCTAATGATGCACATGTTACTGATTTAATAATTAAAAGTACAACTGAAGAAGCTTATAACCTATAATATATGAAGCATCTAGATCATTAATTTGTAACAAACAATTCAGAGCTTATTAAGATGTTGTCAGCAACAGTATAAACATTATAACAGCGATGTCTGTGGGTAACCAGGCCTAAAGAGCCATGAAATTGCTTTACAGTTATTAGGTGCCACTAGAGCTGTTAAAACGTGTTCCCTTGTGTGCCCAAGGTGTGGGCCACGCTTCAGTACTTTAATGAGATGTCTGTGTGTGGAGGCTCTCTCTGGTTGGCTGATGACGCTTCCATGGGAATGTTCTTCCATCCTGAAGGTCCTCATCCTTCATGGAATGGTTGTGTCAGAGCTTGGGCGATGACTGTAGGATGCTGGTTTTTCTTCTGACTTCTGACAGGGTTAGCAGCCAGCTGATCTGAACGTCCGAGCGTCTCGTTAAGGATACGAGTTGCACACGATGGGGGTGTCGGGAGCAGGTTTTCCCTCATGTTCCAGATTCCTGTAACAACTCCCACTCTAATGATAATGGATGACATCGTCCCTCATTCTCTTTCAGTTTTTATTATGACGGAGGTTGAATTTCATTCTCTTCAGAGAATACTCACTGTCTCACGGGTTCTCTGTCTCTCCAGAGCTCCATCTAATAAAATTCAGTTTGCTCAAACTCCCGGCCTCTGGCTTCCTCTCCTGCACCATCTCATGAGGGATCTTGTCAGACCCTCAGAGGGAGCTCCGTGGAGTGGCACAGAGCTCTGGTCACTGACCCTCCGCCACCTATTGCTCCGTCGAGTCACAGTCGCTCTCCTCTCTGCCATTTCTAGGAAGGGTCATGGGAATTCTGAAACGTTCCACCTTCGTTCACTTTTTTTCACTTTTACTTTTACCATAGATAGTCATGATTAAAACCGGAGGTCTTCTGGATTGTTCTCTGCCGCCTGAACAGCATAAATGCACGCCGGTGTTTATCTGTCTGTCCCTAGAAGCCGTTGCTGTGGGGGGGGGATGTTTTCAAGGTGAACAACAAAACAGCCGTCACAAAAGCAACCGGTCAGCCATTACTGGGACAGGACAGCCGCAGGCCAGAGGGAGAGAGGAAGGGGAGCCTCTTAACAAGGGAGAGTGACTTTCCCATGGGACCGAACCCAGTCAGACAAGTGTTGTTTCTGTAGCATACTGAAGGAAAGCTGCATTTGTGTAATAGATAAATGGGGAATGTTTGAAGGTGACCAAGGAAATCAGTCATGTTGAGGAGAATGTGGTCCCTTCATGTGCCTCCTCGGCGACCAAACGGTGGGCAAAGCACGCAAAGAAGGAAACAGGGAGCAGTCGGAGTGCCGCTGATGCAGCTCCCGTTTTAAACGCCGATAGGTGGCATCTCCACATGCGATTCCACATGCGATCAGATAAGCACATGTCTGGTGTCATACTGCCAGTCGGACAGCCGGCACCCGAGAAACAGGCAAACGGCCGCTTTGTGTAAACCGCACATTCTGCCGCCCGTCGCCATTCGCCTCGCCTGAGAATCAGACTGTGGCCCGTTCTGTCGTTCTAATTTAAGCTCTCGTCTGCTCAGACCAAGCGCAGTTAGTCATGGCGAGCCAGCCTGGCCGGGCCGGAACCCGCAGTGGATGAATCCCACTGCTCTCCGACTCCCGGAATTGGCGACTCTAAGGCACGGGGCTGCCTGTGTGTCACAGCACGGTGACATTATAAACCATAAGAAAAACATCTGATCAGAATGTATTAGTGGGGTAATGAAGTTTCTAATTTGGCGTGCTGCTCCCGGAAGACCCAGGGGGCAGCGTGGTTATTGCGTTGCCGTGTCTCCTGTGTATTAAAATGTATGAATAGTTAATTTAATAGAACCTCGGCTTGCAGTAATTTGGCACACAAATAAATGCTCTTTTGATTACCGTTGCTGCTGATGCTGATGCTGCTATTCTCGTGGGATTGTGGCATAAGTAAAGTTGTCCCTGACCATTGATCAACTGAGATTAAACCAATATCTAAGATTTTCCATTTGTTAGTCTGACTTCTGATCTTAGAGTTTCATATTGCCATGTGACTGACATAATAGCAAACCATGGACTTAAGTACACCCAGTATCACTTGGGGTATCTTGGGGGAGTTTTTCCTGTGAAACTAGGGCCCGAGCCCCCAGGTGAGGCTGCTAATTAAATGCTAGCCTGGACTTACAGACGTTAACTGAGCTTCTTACTCTAAGTGTTTTTACAATCAGCTCTGCTGGATTTGAGCTGTGCACCGGTAGCTCTGTACTGCATTCGCGCACATGGCTCATGGGAGTTTTACTTACACAAAAATGTTCTGAGGGCAGAACAAAAACTGACTGGTTCAGGGAGACAACCAATAAGATTGTAGAGGAGACTGCAACTAGAAATCCAAGCAACTAGAAGAGGCAGGGCCAGCCAATTAGATGTCTATTTCCCACCTCCTGTAGTTGCTTGGTCCCACCTCCTGTACAATTTGATTGGTTGTCGCTTTGAGCTATGGGCGTCATTAGGTCCGATCGCTCAAGGCTATTGCCCCGTGTATTTCAGCCCCTATGCCAATCTTCCTTTAAAAAAAATGAAGCCCCTGTTAAACTTGATGTAGCCCCTGATCGTTTCATTAGCTGGAAACTGTTCTATTCTGAACCAATCATTTTTCGTTCTGCCTTCAGAACATTGTTTAAGTGAAACTCCCATGAGCGCACACACATGCCAGGTGGCCTTAAATGATTCTGGGGGTTGTTAGAATAGGCTGCCTCTCTAATGGGACCCATATATGAGTGCGTTTCAGTTAAAGTCAGGGACAGATAGGGTTATTCGCTGCTTTTCAGTAGTGAAATATTAAATTGTGTATTTACTGTATATTTTTAATCAATGTGGTTCATTAGGAGGCAGATTCCCTTGATGATTGAGTATGTACTTTCCTCTTACCGTACCCCTTCGTGTGAAAACAGACCAATTAAAAATGCAGATTAGCTGCATACACTCTGGAGATTTCATGTGTCTGTAAATTTAATTTAAAATCCGGCCTGGCTCTGAGTCAGAGCTGGGGGCCATCCAGAGATCCATGAATCACGTGGCCTAAGCTTTCTTATCTTACTTTATTTTTTTTTTATTTTTTAATTAAATCCACTGTAAGATTTATTCCCAGAGGGATGGTGAACAGACACAGGGATGGGAGGAAGTAAAGCCTGGGGACTTTACTTGATCACAGGTGTGGAGAAGCATTTAACCAAAGCGCAGGGTGGTGTAAACACTTAGAGCAGCAGACTTGGGGTTGGTGTCAAGGAGCAACTAAAGAAACTAAAGAGGCACTGAGTCATAGAAGAACTATCCATCCATCCATCCATCCATCTATGACCATCCATAAATACCACAGAATACTATAAAATTATGGACTGTTCTAAAACAAGCTTGTACAAATCATATGTTTAATTCTTGTATTCCTAATTTTGTCATCGACGTTCTATAGTTTTCAAGTGGTTCTCTTAACACATGGTTATAAAAACAGAACTTTTGAATAACAAAATCGAAGCCATTAAGAAACAGATTTGGTACATCGACAAATACCCCTAGAGATGTCACGGGTTAGTAATGTCCAGGTTGTGTCTTGCAGGTGTGGCAGTGTGGGGGGAGCATGGAGGTGCTGCCCTGCGCCCGGGTGGCACACATCGAGCGCACCAAGAAGCCCTACAACAACGATATCGACTACTATGCCAAGCGGAATGCCCTGCGGGCGGCGGAGGTCTGGATGGATGAGTTCAAGACCCACGTCTACATGGCCTGGAACATCCCCATCAATGTGAGTGACACACAGCAGACTGACCTTCCTCACCCCCCCCCCCCCCCTGTGGGAATACTGTGATTCAGGGGACGCTGCAGAGTCTGTCCTGTTTGACACTCATGAGCTTACACCCCTGTACACAAAGTGATGCAGAGTTTATACATGAAACGCAAAAGCCTCCATCAAACTGTTTATGTACCATCACGATTAACAGTTTCGCTTTCATCCAATGAGACAAACATGGGTTAAGAGTTGTGGGATTAGGGTTAGCAGGAAGTCACGGACACACTGACGGCTCTTCATAGTGAATAGCAAGGTCGCCAATTCACAACACGACAAGACAAAAGCAGTAATGCATGTCGCTCTATAAAAATACTCAGACGGCCAGAACTATCAGAAGGAAAACATTATCTTAATGGGATTTTGAGTTATTTTGAAAGAATAATGGAGCAAGGATTTACTGTTTCAGAATTTAGAAGAGACTACAATTCTGTAGGTCTATTTGTGCACTTACATGAACAGTGTTTGTCAAGTTTGAATAATCTTTATGAGTGACTATTTATGTCCTCTTTATGTGGGAGCCTTCAGATTCTGCCCTCATTTTAATTCTAGAACTCTCCAGAGGCTGCGAAACACCAGCATGTTTGAAGAGAAAGCATAATGTTTTGAGTTGCCAACTCTAACGCATCTGGTTGATACTCATTCTTTCAGACTCTCACGCTCACGCAAGGAATCTTATGGCAACTCTATATTATCCCATTATAAACTTAAATTAGCAACATCAAAAGTGTTGGGGTAGTTCGCAAGCCTTACAGATTATTTACAAGGTAATAAAACTGTTACGTGTAAATGAGTATGCAGACTTCGAATTGAAAATCTCACTCAAGCAAGCTGAACAACGTTTGTAACCCTGCTGTTTCATTGGAATTTATAGGTTGTTTATGGACTGGTTGTATCTCGGGAAAACATTGAGCCTTATTAGAGGAAAGTTAAACGATATGAAATGAGGCTATTGCTTAACACATTTTAAACGGGAGATCTGTACAAATGATGTCAAATTGCCCTTTTTACCTATCTGGGGCTTGTTGTAACTGATCGTAAAAAAATCGTCTGGCACGTTTCACTCGACAGAGTCCCGGAGTCGATTTCGGCGACGTGTCGGAAAGGGTGTCCCTGCGGAAGAAGCTCCACTGCCGGAGTTTCCGCTGGTATCTGGAGCACGTCTATCCTGAGATGCGTATCTACAACGACACTATCACCTACGGCGAGGTGAGGCTCCCAAACCATAAACCATGAATTAGGCTAGATTTTGGCCGAAGGAAAAAGAAGCGGTCAAATGCCATTGCCCTTTCATGCACTGCTTAAGCCCTGCTCTTTCCTGCCATATTTCCAGCCGAAAATGTGATATGATTGCAAAAGAAACGCGAAAAAAAGCACAAATATGATTAAACCACAGCTCTGTAAATGGCTGGTTAAATCACACCAGAAATGCAACTCCCCTCCCTGTACCCCCCTAGTGTACACCTCCGTTTTCCATTTAAATTGCATCACTCGGACAATTTAAAATATTAGCGTTTGATTATAATTTACAACCAGAATGCGCAGCGGTGCGGAGAACCACTGACATCAATTTCACCAACTAGGCACAGAAGCAGACGACTGATTGCATTTCAAGTTTTCCTTCTCTCTTTTGTTATGTAAATGTCGTTTGCCTGGCTTAAATCAAGTCTGACAACCACTCAACGATGACAAATTACAAAGCGAGCTTTTCCCCCTCCTCATGTATAGTAGTGACTACAAACGCTGTAGAGAAGAGCAATGATACAGGAGAACGAAGCCGATCGGTTCCTCGCAGTAGTTTCTAGAACAAGGAACCTGCTGTGTTGTTGTCTGACTCTGACAAGAGGTGGTATGGGGAATGCAATTGGCTTTCAGCCATCTTATGTTTCTTTGGGAATAACCAGCCACACAGATAAATTGTGATTTTCAGTCCTGTAATAATTCTTTGGGAATTATTAAAAAGTAAGCTTAAGAACTGGTGTGATTTTTCTCAGTATGGTCAACTTGGCCATTTTTTTCCTAATGGATATCCCTGTTTAATCCTGTCAAGTAAACAACAGGGTGTGGAATAGCCTTCTGCCAACAGTGTTCATCTGACAGTGTCAGAGCTTTGCATTTCAGAATAAATTAGTGTTGGTGTTCTCTAATTCCACTGATATCTCTGAAAACCCCTACTGTATATGCTTGAACTCTCAGTCAATTGGCTTTCATGTGCCTTCTGTTACAGTCATTTTCCTAGTCTTGTATACAAATGTGTGTATATATGTCTACGCTTCCTAACTGCAACACTTATCTATCAGTCTGTGTAACTGTATAGTTAGTTATTATTTTTGTTTGGTTTCTTAGGTACGTAACAGCAAGGCCAGTGGGTATTGCCTGGATCAAGGGTCTGAAGACGACAACAAGGCTATCCTTTACCCTTGCCATGGCATGTCCTCCCAGGTAAGGGCTTTCCTGTTGGACACCCCAACCAATGTTATTAATGTCCAAGCAGAGTAGCATTGTCCAATCAGAGATAGCATGTTGTCCAAACGGAGTAGCATTATCCAATCAGAGATGGCATGCTGGCTAAGCAGAGTAGCGTTGTCCAATCAGATACTACATGCTGTCCAAGCAGAGCATCACTCTTCAATTAGTGATAGCTTGCTGTCCCAGCAGAGTAACATTGTCCAATCGGAGATGGCATGCTGTCCGAGGAGAGTAGCACGAGTCTGAATATGTAAAGACACAAAGGTCAATGTAGAATGCCCAAGTTGTGGTGTGCACCCTAACCATTTGCTCACATGTGTACATGTCCAGCTTGCCCGCTACTCCACCCAGGGTCTCCTGCAGTTGGGTCCTCTGGGGTCCACCACCTTCCTCCCGGATACCAAGTGCCTTGTGGACGAGGGCCGGGGCCGGACACCTTTGTTAAAGCGGTGCGACAATGTCACACGACCGTCCCAGAGGTTTTGGGACTTCACACAGGTGAGAGACAAGTCACACAGAAATCCTGAGAGCTGTAATACCCTGTCTGGTTACATCCAGCTGTGTTTAACCCACGTGGTGTAATTGCATGACTGGTACATAGTGTACGTCCTTGTGAGCACCTGTGAGCGATGTGTAATAAAAGTAGCTGCTTCAGCAGGTTTTCTTAACTGTTGTCACTGACCTTGAAAGCCAAGGTCGTTGGCCTTACAGGAACCTTGTGCCAGCCTGCACTATTGATCGCCCGCAGACTCTTGGGGCGTTAGGCTTGTACATTATTTGGTGACCGTGCTCAAAACTGTCATTCAAGTGATATTTGAGCAACGGTGTGACTTTTAAAATTCCTTTGCACAGAACGGGCCCATCATTAGCCGGGACACGGGCCGCTGCCTGGAGGTCGAGATGTCCAAGGAAGCCAACTTCGGCCTGCGGTTGGTGGTCCAGAGATGCTCGGGACAGAAGTGGACAATACGGAACTGGATTAGGCATCCCCGGCACTAGAGGGCACCATGGAGACATCTTTGTGAGGTGAAGGGAACCAGCTTGGACCCCCCACCTTGAGCAGTGATGCCCCTGGGGGCATCCCCTTGCATTCTGCATTCCACACTGAACCTTGAACAATTCAGCCAGACCGGAGAGGTTCTTAATGGATCCAAGGACAACAGATGTTCACCGCAAGCAAATGTCTGAGATGCACATTCCCTAAAAGGCCACCCTCTGGAGAACCTGCTCTGTTCAGAAACTCAGACAGCTTCTTCTAGACTAAAGACAGACCTCCATGTTGTTTTCTGAGACCTTCGCAAACGTTGAGAGATTTATGTGTCTGTTGACTGTGAATGCTCATCAGTTACGTGACTGTGCGAATGGACGCCATGGCGACCTTATCGCTGAAGGGATGCGAACCACCTTTGTCTACTTTTGTTTGAACTTACACTCATATGCAGCTGGTTTCTTTTAACGTGCCTGTTACCTTCTCGATTTGTTTCATCGGGCTTAGAACTCCGAACAACACAAGCATGCGCTGGAATTACTGAAGACAGTTTGAAAATCTGACATAGTAGTGATGCATAAGTTGTCCAAAATAGGCTGAAATCTGAAAAAAAAGAAACTGTGATCGTCACAATAAAATATTTTTAGCCGGGCACCCTAGATGTTACTATAAGCAAGTGGCCGTATCACTCTGTGATTGCAAAATTGGGAAAATCGTAACATTTCCTCACTACTTCCAGATATTATTAATTCCCTGATTATTTCTCCCAGAATTTATTGATCAACTGATTCATTTAATTATTTCAGCTGAGTTATAGAAGTCAGGGTGTGTGTTGCCTGTTTGTTCAGAAAGAAGCCATTTACCCTTTTTCAGAATGACCCACAGCCTCAATAGGGTTGGCTTGTGCTTCATATTATTATTTTGGATAAATCTACCATTATTTGGAAGCTGTATTTATGAGCTGTAACAACGCATCAAATGGCCATGATGGTGAGATGAAAATTTACATTTTCTATGTATTTCCGGAATATTTTGCTCTCCGGCGGTGCTGGGCTCTCTGGGTATGAAGACGGATACCTAAATGCCACATGGGGTGCCCTGGCAAGGGGGAGCACTGCCCAGTCTGGTGTAGCTATTTGGTGCTCCAGCAATGCCTGTGTATACAGCTTACGAGCTTCTCTGTCTCTGCCGCTGTCCGCCCACGGGTTCATGGGGCCTGACAGGCGTGCGTCCGGCTTGTTTGTTTATTTCTGGTCTATTTTAATCCCTCTCCTGGCTTCCACTTTGCTTGGCCTGTCGGATGCACACAGCCAGCAGGCCACGCCTCCGTCAGCGAGCCAATAATGCCTGACCACCTCTCCCACCTGAAGGATCTTCCCGCCAGCCTTGTTTCCGGCCTGCTGAGATCCACACTTCCTCCACCCACCTCGCTCTGCCGCTGAGATATTTACCGCTGGTTGTTTAGTCACTTCACCACAGTGTTCCTTGAAACAGAACGGGAAATGGAACGGGCAGCAGTAGCACGGCCCTGTACAGGCGTAGGGGAAATTGACGTTTACTGCAGTCCAGCAGGTCATTTCATACCCGAATCGGAGATATCTGTTGACGTGGAAAAGGCAGGAGGTCACAACGGTTTTAGCTCAACCGTAGCTAATGAATTGTCAGCGGTGTTACTCACTACACGGTTGGAGTGAGTCTCCGCGCCTGGAATTCTGGGTACAAAAGCCTGCAATATCCTCCCTGGACGGGAGCAGCAGGGCTGGTGTTCTGCGTCGTGTGATGGGGACAGAAAGTAGAGGGAGGTGGCTCTGAGATACAGATGGATTCTGCCAGCTAGCACCAGCAGGAAGTCCGGATGTAATGCCAGTTGTTCTGATACACTTCATTTTTTTTTTTATTTGCTGCCTTGAAGAACATTAACCAGAGTGTTACTGCTGTGGCCCTCTGACGGCTGGTGACTGTAGGACCGGAAAGTGGTCGCGTGTCTGTGGTTGAGCTGCGCTGGGTGGTCCTGAGAGAACTGCTACAAAAGGGAAGCAAGGCTGCGGGGAAGACAAAGAGTGCGGGATGGGGATGTACTCTCCAGGAAGAAGAACAAACGCCCCTCCAAGGGGCTCAGTGGCCGGCCGCAAAAGCCACCATTTTTCCATTTTTATCTATAACCACTTTCTTTGGGGAAAAAATGACCAAGAAGTGTAATTCTTGGTGGACTTTATTCTTCATGGAAGCTGCATTGACAAACCAACCCTGGCTTTCTATTCCAATCTTTCTGCTTCAGAAAATCTGTTTTTGTCAAAACACAGAGGGATAAATGTAGGGCTACGTAAGACCAACGCAGGTTTGTTTAGTCAGAGAAGCCCCCTTTTTGCTAGCAGCTAGATGTGTCTGATGTGAAAACTTCCACTCATTAGCCTGCCTGTCAAAAATGAGGAAATTGAGTCTTTATCAGCCCTGATAAATATTAAGAAACCATTTCTCCAGGCTGTAAAAGGCTAGGAAGGCTAAAGTAATATCTTACAGTGAGAAAGTAATAAACAATGGTCAATTGATGCCTCATAGATTCCTGTTTTCTCATCTTTCTCATGATTTAAAGCTCATATATAAGGCATTTTGCACAGAACCAAAGTAAATGAATAGGAGGAGTCCTGTCATGTGATCAAAAAGCTATTTTCCACTTGCTGGAACCCTATTACATTATCATAGGCACTGAAAATTCAGGCGGCACCTCAGAACCCTATCTATCTATCTATCTATCTATCTATTCATCCATCCATCCATCCATCCATCCATCCATCTATCTGTCACGCCCCGCTCCGAACGATCCTCGTGTGTGCCACGCCCATCTCATTACCCAGTGTTTTTCCCTGATTGTTTTCACCTGTCTCGTTCTGGTCTGCCTGTGTTGCGTATATCAAGTCTGCGTCAGCGTAGGTCCGGCAGACTTGGCATTGATGTTAGTTGATGTGTCTTGCTGTCAGTCTGCCTTTCGTCCTGTGCTCCAATAAAACCCCGTTTGCCCTTATTCCTGACTGGAGTACCCTCCTTAATTCGCTCCCTCACCGCCGAGCGTGACATTATCTATCTATCTATCTATTTATTATGTGTCTCTTTATTTGTTTGTTTCAATATTTATTTAGCATGGGGAGTTACACACTGGTGAGTTACACACTGGTGAGTTACACACTGGGGAGTTACACAGCAGAGACACTAGAGGGCTCTTCCTGGTTGCCGCTTCTTTCATGCTCTATTATGCTGTTCTATTAGCCAGTCAAGATATACCTCAATCGCTTACAGTAGATGAACCAGGAAGAGCAAAGGCATCTGAGAGATGAACCGGGTATACAGCCTGGACACACTGCAGAGGATCATGAGGGGCCAATACTCAGGGAGCACAGGGTTTCACAAGCACAGCCATTGGCATACTGTGTGCGGTGTGCAAAATGATCCCCGTTCCCCAAAACACCACGCACTGCTGCACCGACAGGGGCAATATTCCTATCCATATTAAGATACATTATTTCTAAAAATATCAAGAAAAACACCGCATGTGCTCGTTAACAGTTCAGATCAACACATTGTATGGTCACTAATGCAGCATGAAAACAACCATGCCATTAACAATAAGGTCCTTTCACTATACCTGCATATGCCATCAACAGAACAGAGAGAGACACTGAAATCTTTTTCATTTTTCCAGTTCATTTGATGTTATAAGACAAAAATATATCATGCGAATGTTGTAATTAACCATGAATATCTGTTGTTACACTGGAAAACATGATAAAAATGTATTTTAAAAAGAGGTTTTTAAAAAAAGCTTTCCCTGAGACTATATGTAAATATTTCATGCATTCATAACGTATTTTAATGTTAATCCTAAAATGGGCCGGGGCCCCTGAGAATGGGGGGTTGCAGGACCGACTGAACGCCACACAGCCAACGGTCATGGCAGTAATGAATGGAGCATGGGTGTCCTGCTGTGACAGGGAGTGGGGCCCCTCCTCTAGGGGCCCAAAGCTGAGCGTGGACCCAGGAACGACTGAGAAACACAAGTGAGCCCAGTTCAGCTTGCGTTTGGTGCCTCAGGGTATCCAACCGGGCATGAGCTCCAAGGCCAGTCGTCCTCTGGCTCAGTGGAACCACGGAAATGGGCGGCTGGAGGGAGAAAACTGATAAAAGACACATTAAGCAGAACGGAATTATAGCCGCTTGGAAAAAGCTGATAAGGATGAAGACAGATAGCAGTTATATTATTCTACAGAATATAATACTATTCTTGGAATATGAAAATGATTTTAAAAAGCCAAATAAATATGACCTATATCGGACAGTGCCTCATGGCTTGTTTTTTGTTACAATGGCTTCTCCCCTTTCCATTCTCCCACAGGCTGGCAGTACAGATATGCCTATTCTCTATATTTATCGATTTGTTTATTTAATTCAGTGTAACTTCCAAAGTATTCTCTGCTCGTGTTATTTTCTAACGCGTCTCTGGTTAAGGATCTTTGCCTATGAGTCGTCCTTCCCCAAGGGATTCAGATCTGTAATGTTATTCAGTCGCAAATCCAGGGCTTTATTATGTACACCAACTCCCACACTGAGACCATTTACTAAGTGCTCTTATGCCTGCTGGATCTGATTGGCTTTTCACATCCAGGGCCCGGCCAAGCCCCTGTGCGGGAGCTTTCCTGTTATTCAATTGGCTAATTGAATATTTAAGTTGGTTAGTGGTCCCGAGGGTTTCCTGGGAGTGTCTGTCCCACAAATCATGTCGTATAATTAAAGTCAGTTTATGGGGAAAACAGATTAGACACCACATCACAATGAGGGAAAGTGCGATGAGGCAACAGCATCATGTCGGCCAACAGGTGGTGTAGTACAACTCAGCATATGACAGTGCGGCTAAACGGTTTGCAGGAAACTATGGCTAATTTCCATAAATAAAAACTCCCAGCTGTGAAATTATGATGAGGAATTACATTCCTATAAAATCCTGGGCCTAGGAAATAAAATAGTCACAGATTTTCTGTTTATATTAGAACTGATGAGTGAAGCTTGGATTACTGAAGCGTCATCACGTGTATAACAGGAGACATATGTTAGGTATAAATATGCAGCCAACTTTATAGTTACATTAGACAAGAATGTTAACAACAACTGGCAGCTCGATGGCATTTTCACTGGCAGAGGCGCCCACACATTAAGGCTGTGCTATTACTGGCTTGTGCAAGCTCTGGATAAGAACCGCAGCAGTGTTATGTGACGGGCTGCACGGTAGCTGGGCGCATGCGGATTGTCCACTGCATACCAGGAGAGCGTCGCATGTGTGTCCGGGGACAGAATGCATCGAGTTAGTATACTTCCATTTTCTTCACTGCCCCTTTAAAAAAAGGGAAATTAATTTGGTCTCATACACGTAACAAATATGGGTGCTACCACTATCCTTTCCGTCGTTTTTCTTGAAAATACTGGTAAAAATTATATGTCATTTCCTTAACTGAGTCAACCCTGTAATTACAGGAATCATAGAACATGCCCACTAGGCCATCTTAAGCTGTGAATTTAATGGTTACCAAACACTAGAATCTTTGTGCTTGGGGAAACAGTGGGTCCTTAGTATTAAATCCTATCTATGACTGTGGCAAAAGAATCCATGGTGTAGGAGAACCAGACATGTCAGACAGAATGACCTACAGTACTTGGCTGGACCCCAGGAATCTCACAGGTCCCTCGGTGTCTTTAATGAGTTAAACAAACCATGCCGAAAGATGTACACCCTACAGAAGGGTTATGTTCTGGTCAGAACAGTTTTGGGGATTCTGTTCCAATGTCTTTTCACACTGTCAGAAAAAAGGGTACAGTTTTGTTCCCCAAGGTACAAACATCATTTATGTACCTCCAATGGTACAAAAATGTTCCTCAGAGTCCATTTCTGCAGCTTGAAATGTACATTTACCTACAACTAGGGTACAATTGGCTGGCCCTTGAGGATACAGCCCTTGTGACCAGTAATTGCACCCTTAATGGTACAAATTGTTTCTTTTTCTGACAGTGCAGCTACTGTACAATATACAGCAGTTTGTCAAAGGTAGCTGTGTACCTGTGCCAAATTTATTTCTATCTACACTGCATGTTAAACTGTAGGTCCACCTTTCTCTGTCTCCACATCTGTCAAACACTGTTTTCTAAATTATACATTTTTTGCTGCTCTAGATAATTAAAATGTTTTGAATGCAGCATGATGTCTCATCTGAGATGAGGTGAATTCAAAACGACACACATATCTTAAACACGGCATTAATTATATGTTTTAACTGAGCAAATAAACAGAAGATGAGGCATGTGTGATATCTTTGCTGTTCGAGCTAACCCACGACAGTAGCATTTCAAACATTTGTGTTCTGCCTGTTGCCAGTTTTGACACTATTGTAATACAAATCATAGAGGAACATTTAAGCCTGTGCCATTGGCACATTAATTTGCACAGAAATTTAATAGATTTTTATGTGGTTTATTGTAATTTTTGCCTAGTCATCATTCAATACTGTAGCATTTAGTGTTTTTGTCAATGTTTTAGATGCAAAAGGAATACATCTCATCATCAACTGCCAGAAGGGTTGGAAAATTTTTCTTTATGCGGAAAGAAAATCTGCATTTAATTAAATTTAACCCCTTTCTTTCCAAGTCGTCATCTTAATATCCCTAAATATCCCTTCTTTTTGCCATTTCTTATACTCAACTCTACCCAGCCCAAAAACAACAGCTGTTGTCAGTGTGAACTTTCTTGCCAGAGTATGTGACTGCGGTATGTGTTGGCTGTGTTTCTAAAAAAGCATGCCCGGGAAAAACAAGGAGATGCTGATAAAATGTGCATTGAACCGACCTCAGCTTTGCCACACTGCCTTTTGAGGGTGAGTTCGCAAGACAGACCAGGCTTTTGCTGAGTGCTTTGGCCAAATCTTTCTTGACATTGAACAGCAGGTGTTTTTTTTATTCTTTATTGGGCTTAACCTCCTGTAGACGCCAGAGTGTGTCTATTCTCCCTGCAATTGTAAGATTCGTTCAGCTGTCCTGGGTTGTGCATCGATCATCCTGGGCAAGCTGTAAAGGAGGGCGGAGGAGAGCTGGAACACATTACCTGATCTGACACTAAGCAACAGTTTGGGCTGTTGAACTGTATAAATGCAGTGATGTCAGCCCCAGTGGCTGATCAAAGGGATTGTACAGTGCTGGGAAGACAGTGATCTGTATGATATATGGGTGGGAAAAACAGCTGCAAAATAACTGCCTGATCGGCGGGAGCACAGGCAGAGCTACATCTATTTGCCTGCCTAATTAATTAGGCTAATGAATAGAAAGCCTGAGTGCATAACTGCTCCTAATTGTATAAAACAATAAGCTGATGGTGAACGAATAGCAGAACATCATGTTTACCGAAGGTGCTCTTCAGCAGGACATCATGTTTACCGAAGGTGCTCTTCAGCAGAACATCATGTTTACTGAAGGTGCTCTTCAGCAGGACATCATGTTTACCGAAGGTGCTCTTCAGCAGGACATCATGTTTACTGAAGGTGCTCTTCAGCAGGACATCATGTTTACCGAAGGTGCTCTTCAGCAGAACATCATGTTTACTGAAGGTGCTCTTCAGCAGGACATCATGTTTACTGAAGATGCTCTTCAGCAGAACATCATGTTTACTGAAGGTGCTCTTCAGCAGGACATCATGTTTACTGAAGGTGCTCTTCAGCGGAACACCTTAAGCTCCAAGCCAATCTTTACAAAAGGTACATGCTAATGTTTCTCATTGACCAAAAAAACAAAAGAACAAAGGTTTATTTCTATTGCTATAATAAGGATTAAACTGATTAATAATATATGATATAGATATACTTAAATGATTAAATGATTATACTTAAAGGGTTAAATGGAGCGAGATCTGTTTTGCAACCAGTCGATTTACCCTCCAGGGGCTGCAGGCTTTGCAGTCCTCAGCCTTTGGCATCAGTGTGGCTTGTGTAGCTTGACCCCAGGGCTAGATGGGATTTGCCCTCTATGGAATGGCTTGCTTACAAGCAGCACAGATCAAACACTCCCAGAACTGGGAGAAATCTGTGTATCTATGATATTTGCTGGCTGGAGGTGTTTTGGAAGCTTTCAGGTTCGGAGGTCTTATCAGAACACAGCAGACTGTGGGGTCAGTCGGTAGGCCCAGCTGACTACCTTCATGCCTCAGTACCTTCTTGGGATCCAGCTACCGAGAGGGTGGATGGGGATTCTGCCAAAGCAGATGCTTTACTGTGGGCTAAACATCTAACTTGCTACTCCAGACTCCCGTCTGAGCTGCTACTCATAGATGGTTAAGGGATCGTGTCCAAAAGGTTTCAGGCTGAATGCTCTCGCGGGCCCCTGCAGCTGTAGCTTCGGGCCCAGACACTTAACCCGCCATTCAAATACTGACTTACGAAGTTAAGGAGAGCAGCGCCGACCTTTCCCGACGACAACTGGAGTAGCTCTGAAGGTGACATGAAAGTGAGAGCAGGCACGGCGTCACCTGCCCCGCAGCGTCCCGTCCCGGTGACGGCTCTGCTTAAGCGGCGCCGACGGATCGCCCGCGGAGCCACAGTTTATCACAGCCTTGATTAGCACGCGGCGCGCGGCGCGCGGAAGGGGCTTATTAACATGAACAAACGCTGTAAACGCTGTGAATAATGAGGGAGAGAGGCCGTGTCACTGGCGTATTGTTAATCAAGCCCTGAGCGCAGAACTATGCAAAACATCTCGATTCACCAGGCTGTGGGCTCCGCTTTAGCTGAGTTCTTTTTTTTTCCCCCAGGGAAAAAAATGCAGTTTTTGCAACATTAAATAAATAGACTTCAAATTGCCATTTCCAAGGCCAAGCTCAGGCTCACCTCAGGCAGTGGACTGAGAACAAGAATCTTGATTGAATCTGCTGGGCCGGGCTTCTGATTAGGTCGCTGGTGTAATTCCCAGTGGGTCAGCCAGTTAATTCAGCACCAAACTGCAAGATCAGACATAGGGACCAAGCTACTGGTTTGTGTTTGCAAAAGAAATGTATCAAATAAACTACTTGAAGCTGGATAAAGTAGTAGATTTACCAATATTCCAGGAACAATATGCTCTAATTGTATGCTCAATATGCTCAATATGCTTAAAAGTCATTTAAGTATATGTATATCATATATTATTAATCAGTTTAATCCTTATTATAGCAATAGAAATAAACCTTTGTTCTTTTGTTTTTTTGGTCAATGAGAATCATTAGCATGTACCTTTTGTAAACCCTCATCGTCCTTCCTGAGCTCTGTATTGCTCAGAAAGAATTCATCCAAGGCAGCTTGTTTTGTTCTCTGCCTTAAAGGCTTTAAAAATATCACAGAGAGATGCTGTGCATCAGTGTGCTTTGAGTGCAAGGAACAACTGTGGGGGAAAGAAAAAAAAAACAGTTCTTAGTTTTCTGTAGCGAAACAAAACAAAAAACAAAACAGAATCTTCAGGTCTGTTGATCTTTCTGTTTTGTTCAGCCTGCTTAACAAGGCTTGTCAAGGGAGGTGTGGCTGTAGCACATAAACTACAGGATGGCGATGGCAGTACAGTAAAAATGCAACAAAGCGAGCTCTGCCATTATGCGCTCCTGTGTGAGGCCGTGATTTGCATGTATGCTCACTGCCTGCGATTCAGAGCTCTTAAATAATTCAGTGGAATTATGGATATAACTGTACTTAGAGTGGCTGTGCTGATATTCCCTTTGCCACGTGCTGCATGAATGATATCCCCCCCCCCCTCCACCCACCCCCCATTCCTTTGGCACATCATGGGAGAGAAAGGAGGGGAGGGCGGCAGGTGTGCCGGATTGAGATGGAACGTCTGAGCCCATCTGCCTGCCTAAGCCCGGCAGCGGTGACATAAACCTATATAGCGTAAATGTGTTTGGGGACAAACAGCAGCATGTACAGTGTTCGGCTGTCTCCCCCGTGGAATCAAAGCCCGCAGAACGGCATCCAGATGGAGACTCTGCACAGAGAACCCAATTTCTTTGGTGAAATGCTTCAGATCTAAGTTGTCTACTGCCTGTTTTTTTTCCATTTATAATTTCTGTTGGGTTTAAAAAAAAAAAAAGGAATATCTGAAATCAGTGATACAGAAAATGGATCTGTCAACGGCGAAGTTACAGCACTTAGCGAATTGTAGTCATCACTTTTCAAGATGTCCTGAGAGACTGGGAGCAGAAATTAAATATGATGAGGGATCGCAGAGATTTATTTATATGTGTTATATAAGGAATAATCTTTTATTATTTTCAGAAATATTTCCTGAGAAATGGTCATCTGTATGCGGCAGTGACTTCACAGGGGACTCGAGTTTTGCCTGGAGAATCTTGCATGTACAACTGGACATTAAAAACATAAACAAATTACTGGTGACCTCATCTGGCCTGTGAATGTGTGGTCATGAGTAAGCTAATGAGCCCTCATGTGTAACGTGATTGTAAATGCTGGCTGTTCAGTCATCATATGTTTATGTAACCTCTTGGGAGAGACTCTAGCGGGGAATGGAGCGAGTCTTTGGTCACATTTTCTGGGGGTTTACTTGCATCATTCACCTCGATTAGGCAGTGAGGGAGTAAACTCCACTGTATTAATGGAAACATCTGGCAAGAATCCGAGCGCAGCAATTCCATTATATCAGCATGTTGGATTTGATATGCCTGAGTTGTTGGTTGCTTAATTGAATACACAATTTAATCCTGGCTCACCCAGCTGCAGCAGCTCATCATAACCATCGCTGACAAATTCAGGTTTCCAAAATCTCAGGTGATGACTCAGGTGCTCTGAGGCCCTTTGCTGGCTGCAGCTGGTGACCCCTGGACTGAGTTAACACTGAACTTTAAGCAGCGATGTGAAAAGCACGCTTAGCGTGTCACAGAAGTCGGGGAAGAGTGGAGAACATGTTTAAAGCCGAATATCCAGGGCTTGCCCCATCTCCTTTTTAGACGTGGGAGAAAGCTGGGAGAGATACGAGTCTCAACATGCTGCTGTTTCTCTTGCCTGTCAGGACGACAGAGCAACACCATTTATCATCTGCGCCGAACCTTGCTAACGCCAAAACTGAGGCTGCATCTTTTGTTTGATGTTTGCTTGCTTCAGGAGTTCTGTTATTTTTTCCTGTAGAATTTGTCTCACCAGTCAAATAAAATAAATGTCCTGTGGGTTTCACTTTGATTGTCTGACTACATGCCTGAGGAGTTATATAACTTAAGTATTTTATCCATTACGTGTGCATTGCAAGGTAATATTTTAAAAATATTTTCTTTCTTCTTAAGCATTTTTGTTTGGTGACAACATACTGTTTAAATATAACAAAATGCAAACATTTTCAAACATACATTGTTTGGATAAAATACACAAAAAACAGGCACAGCAGATCCTTAAACAGTTTGTGGTGAAACGAATAGCACAGCAAAACAAAAGGTGCTTAAGCACTTGTTTGTTTGTATTTAAAATGGATGTGTTTTGGTGTGTGTCCTTTTCAAATGGCAGATGACAGTTTCTCTTATTGCCGGGCATCAGTAAGGCTTAGGGGAAAAATCACAGGGAGGGAAAAATTTTATCGCTCTCTGACAGCTTGTGCCGGTACCAGCTGTCCAGCTTATTACAGCTCCTTGAATTGCAAACATTATTGTCCTCAGGTGTCCAGAGTCGGTGTGTGTGGGGGGGACAAGCAAATCCTGCATTCAGTTATTCCTGTGCCTGGATGGATGACATTAATTTACTGGTAGCCTGCCGCCTGTGCTCACCCAGAACTGCTTCATTTGAATGTTTTGCATGATTCATTTTGTCGTATGTAAGCCTTCATTGTGATTTCAAGAGGTGTAATGACTTTTGACAGATAAGATGAAAAATTTAATTTAGTGGAAAAATGTAATGTGGGGGTAATTTCTTGGGACGGGGTTGAACAGGAAAGCCTGTGATTATTTTTATACTTCTGTAAGCATTTACTGATTAATATGAGTGATTGTACATATGCACTTGGTCTTTCTGAAGATACTGCCACATTTGCGGGCAAATAAAATGGTCCTATGCTAACCGCTTGGATTGTAACGAGCCTTTTATCTGTAATGGCAGTGTAAACACACAGTGCTGTGGCTTATTTGCTGTTGCTCGGGGCAACGCTTTCATTTAAAACAATCGTATTGTGCTTGACACCTCCATGAAGATTTCATGGAGTGGGGCAACTTCAGCATCCATTCAGGGCTACAGCAGCCAGTCCTTCCCGGCGTCCGTGTGACAGCACTCCTGTCCCTGATTCGATTTTCTAGAATATAAATAGTCAGATGCCACTACAATACTACAATTCATTTATAATAGTTTTTTTTTCTTTCCAGTGGTTCTCATGTTCTGATTCCACATGAAAGAACTGATAAATGGCACAATGTGCTTACATCTTCCTGGCCAATTAATCTGTTGAGTGAATCTGTAGAAATACTCTTTCTCAGGCCTGCAGTGACCCAGGAGGAGGGTAATTCACAGGTGCAGGATGGGATTCGGGCGCTTGGTAATTTATTTCAGATGCAGCTTCCCGTGAGAATTGTCCTGGCATCAAGGCAGGCAGGCCATGGTGGATAATATTGATCCCCCTCCTTCAAAGCAGCGTCAGATCTAGGCATCGAGACATTTATGGGGATATCAAAGCCACTTTACATGTCGAGCTTGTGCACACTTTGAAATTCCCCCAAACTCCAGGTGTTATCATGTGCTATTTTAACTGCCTTTCATCACACAGCGAAACTCTGAATCTGGAAGTTCTTTTATACAGTTTTCATAGTTTTGTTTGCTTGTGTAGAACAAAAGGAGGGACATCCTGTCTCAAGACTTCTGCCAATAATGTGAGCATCTCTCCAGGTTGTCGGACCACAGCTGCTGGACTCCTTGAAACCTAAAGAGTGAAGTTGAAGTATTTTGTTTCTGATGGCTGCGTGACAGAGATGAGCCGTCTTTCTGTCCCCGACTTTCTGCAGAAAAACAAGCCTTCCCATGTTTATTACTGTCGCATATCTCTTCTGTCTTCATGTTACTTGAACTGGTTTAATTTCCTCTGCACTTCAAATGAATTGGCTTTCTGTTACTGGAGGGGGGGGGGGGGTCGCAAACATCAATGGCGCACTTGGGTGAGGGGTGACTGTGACTCCACACGGACGATCTACGGAAAG
>JABFEA020000011.1:85468-102040 GCA_019775915.2 Cyphomyrus plagiostoma | reverse complement strand
TCAGCACCTTGTTGAATCAATGCCACGTAGAATTAAGGCAGTTCTAAAGGCGAAAGGGGGTCAAACACCGTATTAGTATGGTGTTCCTAATAATCCTTTAGGTGAGTGTATTTGGGTTCCTAAGGACCAGGTTGAGAAACACTGTCTTAGAACTTTCGGGCTCATTCAGGTAGGCTGCAAACTTCTTGTAGGGCATTGGAAAATGGGTAGTATGTGGGCTTTGTGATTTTAATCACAGTGGACACATTGCTTTATGCACTTATGCACATTCTCCAGTTTCTCTTTGCCATACAAGAGGAAGCCCTATATGAGAGCAATTTTCATCTTTGAGATCTAGGGAATCCATTCTGACAAGCATCTCTGACACTAGAAGACCACTTACTCCTCCGTCAGTTAGCGGGCAGCTAGCTTCTCCAGTATATATCAATGATTAGAGTGGTGAGGGTCACACTGGGCAAGGGGCGGCTCTTGCTCTTCTAGCGGACTCTCAGCTGAGTCTCTGATTCCAACAGCGTAGTGGCTGAGGAAAGCTTTAGATGACAACATTTTTTCTCCCTGTATTCAGCTCTCTTACAGCTCCGAGCTCTGTGCTCTGTCCCTGTCTCACCCCTTAAACTGCCCCCCCCGATGACACCTCGTCATGCCGGCACCCCTCCTCTGCCTCCTACTGCCAGTCCCACCCCCTCATTGTGACTTTAGCGGTGTCGCCCAAGAGGCCGCGTGACAGTCTATCTCCGGCTGTCATCCGAGCGCCGGTCGTTAATCTGCTACGTCCAGCTGCTCCCTCATTAGCTTCCAGCAGATGCGAGGGAGGAAGGGGGTAATGAAAGAACGTTGAACTCCGCACATGGTACCCTCATAAAACAACACCTGGAAGCTATACTGGCTATTCAGCATAGAACTGCAGCAGAAGGTGCTTGTGTCTTTTGTCTCTTACTCTACCCAAGCCAGGGGTCCTGGACCTTCTGCTATTGGCGTGCCATGTTCCGATCTTAGCAGAACTTCAGGTAAAGTAATGTTCGAATCAAACCTGCAGCTGTCATGGTAACTCGAGCTGAGCTCGACTGGTTCGGGTGATTGTTTCATGAAGATGATTCCTCCCTTAAAGCTGTAAATTGAGGTGACTGAGCCAGACTAGCAGTGGGGGCAACAAGCCCAGGGTGCCACTCCCCGTTTGAAAGGACATTTGCTTTTTGCTGGCCAGTATCCTCCAGTTTGTCCTTGTCACTAGAGGACTTCCATGACTTTTTTGTATTTTTCACCTAGAAATGGGTATTTTGTGGCAATCTTACCATCTACAGCCCTCTCTATGGAGGCAGCATATTTTAATATTGTCATTCTCTCCTTTTGTAAACGGCCAAATGTGCCCATTAGACCATCTTCTTAATCAGTGCAGGGTGACATTTATGCTCAGTGGTAGGGCATTAGGGGTATGCACTGTGGATGGATCTCCACCTGGCTCTGCAACTTACACAAAAGGCTTTGCATCACAGACAAATGTCTTTGCTGATCTCAGATGTCAGTCAGTGCTACAAAAGGGTGCCCTTTACTATTTTGGGGTGCTGCCACTTTAAGGAAACCTCCATTGGAAAGCTGCACGGGTTTTAGCTCTGTTCCATACAAGCCCAATGTCCAGTTACCCATAATGCATCACGCACACTCAGGCAGAAAATTACTGTGACTTTCTCAGCAACCAGGGCAGGTGTGATTCCCTCTGTAGGGTAAAGCTGGTCATCAAGGGTCAGTTGAAGGGCTTGTATGTTCTGATAAAATTTTCCTCGCTTAGCTGAGCCGTGTCACGTAAGGCCACTGGGAAGATTTACTGCCTTTAACGTTTTATTCCACAAATGACGTATATTCTTCCCTACAGAAGCCAAGCTATTTTTCAGCCTTTCTACATAATTACTTATGGGGTTATGTATAAGGGGTTGTATTATATGATATAGTTAACTGACACTCCTGAACGCATGGATAGAGGAGATTCCAATTAATTGGCTCCCAAACTCAGAGAGCCCAGTGTCAGTGGTTTGGGAGTGAGGGTCAGGTGGGAGTCGTTTAAGGAAATAGGAAATCTTAGTGTAATTTGAAAGCTGACATGAGGTGATATAATATAACTCAGGCACAGTAATATACTTAAAGCCAGCAGGGCATAAATAAAGAAGTAAGATTAGGTGGTTGGGAAACAGAGGGCAGGCCTGGTGCTTACGCACATGGGAACTCCGTCAATTCATATCCGCAAAGCCCGAGTCCTGTAGCCAAAGGGAGCTACTTCACATAAACGGCTTCAGTAAACCTCCCAGCTGTGTAAAAATGGCTTTGACAAGTAATGAAAGCCCTTGATAAAACGGGATAAGCACAGCTGATAAGCACAAGAGAAGGCTGAGTGAGCCAGGTTCCAGGCCTATATTTAATGCACATGCAGAACTAGCTAAACGCTACTTAGGCGCCGTTTGGTGGTTCGACACACGCATCATTTCCTTCTTAATGTTTTTATTGTCTGCTTCGTCGCATCTCTCACTAAAGGTAAAATGCACAAGTCACACGTGCCCAAAACGTGGGGGACAAGGGCGTCTTTTCATGAAACGCCGCTCTTTGTTGCGAGGCCCTTTATCCACCTCCCCGTGCATTAACAACACGCCGTGCTGATTTCAAATTAGTTTATTTAACGGTGCTTGCTGATTGCTTACTGACACCCTCACGCTTGACAAATGGAGCCTGTGTGATGCTCATTTGCCTTTGCTGATGTGATGTTAATTGCATAACAACCGTTTCATGAAGGGATTGGGCCAGGTCAGTCGTGTGATTTGGCATCAGAGGGCACAAATGACTTTTTATTTTTGGCGAACTGGTTTTCCGTTGGCTGCTGGAGAACCTGTGGTCTGTATTGCGGAGACATACTGCATGGTAATGCCACATTGCATGCTGTTTGTTTGTACTCAATGTACGAATAAAGAGACCGATAGGGACACAGGGGGTGGGGCTACAAACAATATTAATGTAGTATCAATACCAAAATCATGATTTCGATCCTGCCTAAACTATCGATACCAATACTGAAACGATACCACAGCAAAAATCTTAAACATCAATAAAATTAAGTGATGAATAGATGACAGAACACGGAACTTTTTTCTTTTCATCATTCAATCAATCAATTCACTTATTATTTTCAAATTAATTAAGTAGTTTAGTAATTTTGTCAATATCAGTCAATTTTATCACAGGTGCAGAGCTATACTGAACACGTTTTAACAAAATTTAAATGATTCAGTTGCAGCTGCTAAGCTATACAGACATTTAGCATGTTTTAATACATGTATAACACTGATAATTGGATTATCGTAAATAATTAGATCAAAGTCGTGGCGTTAAAGCTTACGTGTTATAGAATATTTGCCTATATATTTGAGTAGCCTATATTTCTTTTAGAGTTCTTCAAATTTGCAAGATATCACTTAATATCCAGGAACACACATCCTTGGCAGAGATCTGCACTCTACTCACCACATTTTCAAAATTGGCTGGAAACTAAACCTGAGACTGGACATAAATGCGTACAGCGAACGAATGGCAGAGAGTCCTTTTTTACTTCTGAACGAGAGACCCGAAAGAGCGAACGAGTTAGCGAGTGAGGCAGCGAACGAGAGAGGCGTACCTCGGTCGTGACTGAAATACACCACCTAGTGGTGAAGTATATAGCCTATATGCGCAGCGACTTCCCTTTGGCTGCAACTGAATTTTAGAAATGCAACATTTTCAGGATTTAAAATTATTTTGACTAAGGTTTGTTACAGTTTTCTCTTTAGATTACTATGTAATTAACTGTTTGGTTTGCTTTTTTTTTTTTAAAAAAAAAAAAAAACGAGTAGCTAAGGTACAGTTTTGAGACACTTAGACTATCATTTAATAACAAATATTCCCTCACATGACTTATTGGTGGTATTTAGCTTACTCCTTAGCACAATTTATCATAAATAATGGACTTTTCTGACATATCAGAACATGTTTCAGATCTGTTTTATGCAAATAGGAAATGCCACTGAACAAGTTGGTGAATGAATAAGATAGAATCTTTTAGGTGAACTGAGGCTCGTGTTGTGGATTTGAATCTCACACCAGTTCTGTCTGTGTGGAGGTTTCCACCTGAAGGACGTGCTGTTTTTTGACCTTGGTGCTTGTGTTGAGGTCTTACAAATAATCACAGCCATAGTCACACAGCTGTTGACTGATCTTGGTTGGAGGGCCCAGACTATGGAATGAGGCACCGAGGATGAGATAACTGTGTCTTGTTAATCGCTGCATAGTTTGGCCCAGTGGGGACCAATGAAGTAGCCCAATGATGATTGACAGGACAGGATAATCCCCGGTTATATGCAGGTGAAGGTTTCAAATCCTCATTTCTCCTGTTGTTGCTTATGGTGTAATTAGGACTACACCTAGGAAATTCCAGTGGTTTAAGAAAGCCTTTGGAGATAGATCATCAATTGAACTTTAACACTATGCAAAGCGCTTGGCTGCCATAAACCAGCAGGCTTCAGAAGGTCTAGACTGGTTTCCCAGAGGTATAGATCCTGAGGGCCCAGTCTCCCAGTGGGAAGATCACATCTACAACTGGTTGTAACATGGTGGAAGTAGCTTGTGTTTGGGCAAGGTTTCAAATAATTGCACTCCGCCGGGTTTTAAGGTGACCCTCAGCCAATCAAAAGCTGCCACAAAATAAAGGTCCCAATTGGTTATCTTGTGGTACAATTGCAGTAATAACAAAGTCTATGAAGTTGCACCTGTTATGCATGGTGCAGCAGTCAGTTTCGAAAGCCAGTGGAACCAGGTCATTTATACGAGGTGTCACATTGGCTATATGAGGGTGACCCACATATTTTTACTTACAGGCAAAGATCCACCTGTATGTCCTGCATATCAAGTCAAATCAAGTCAAGTTTATTTCTATAGCACGTTTACAGCAGTTGTAAAGCTGCACCAAAGTGCTGTACAAGGATCACAAAGGAATCATAAAAACGCGATGTAAAACAATCAACAAAGCAGGAACAAAAGACATAAATGGAAAAAGTCTGGAAAGGCGATCGAGACCAGATAAGTTTTAAGCCTGGATTTAAAAGCAGAGATAGTTGGAGCAAATTTAATATCACGCGGTAACTGATTCCATAAAGGAGGCGCAGCAGTTGCAAAGGCTCTATCACCCTCCTGTTTAAGCCGAGAGCGGGAGACGTGCAGGAGGGCGTTACCATTAGATCTGAAGGATCTAGGTCCTGGCTGAGAATGAACAAGATCTGAGGATGAACGTTCCTTTCGCTGTTAAGCTTGTTTCATTGTATTCTCCTTGAATTACCTGCCTTTGAAATAGTTATCGTTTTCTGGGCTGTTTAACAGAGGTTTTTGGTAAAAGCAAGACATAGTCCTTTAGACTTAGATTTTTTATCTTAATCTAATTTTTTTTTTTTTTGCATGTTTGTAACAATTTATGATTATGTATGATGTTTTAGCCTTTTTAATTGTTCAATGTGTTTGATGGTCCATTTGCTCACCATGAATATAGCCCGTCGCTGGCATGGTGTTAAAAGTTAACATATCTAACTAACTATCTTGTGGTCTGAACCTGTTGAAACCCTGCCTTCTATAATTAAGAATAATTATATCCGTTAGTAATTGTGCCTTATTGCTTTTGATTTTTTTTCTTGCAGTACAGGAATGCTGAACATGTGCTTATCTGTGCTTATCACCTTTATTCTTTGGAGTCCCATGTCTGTTTCATTAAGACGTCTTAAATCAGGAAATAGAGGTACAGGTAACAGATATGATGTGTTTGGGTGTTTTCCTTGGGTTAAATGTGATTAGAAGATGCCCACACATTTTTAAAACCACCTTGTTTGGGTAATTCTGTTCTAGATGTAATATCCGGGAAGTGTAGATTATATGATGTATCTATCGACAGTGGGATAGTATGAAGTGGTATAACCATAATCTTATAAACTGTTTATAACAACATATCACAGCAGGTTATTGCAGTGCTCTAAATATTGGCTACAGCTGTGATAACCTGTTTTAAAGGGCAAGGTAATAAATCTCAGAGACATTCCGGTAATGTCCTTGGTTTCGCAGTGTTTGCAATGCAAAAGCCCACAGTCGCTGTGACGTCTCTGTAACGCCAGCATCAGTCTGAGCTGGGTCTCTCTTCAGCCTAGGTGGAGATGGCCGTCGCACTACTATATAATAAAACACTAATAATAAACAAAATTACCCACAAAATAAGTTCTTGCTGTAATTATCACAGGTAAAATTTGGCGGGAAAAAAATGGGAAAGCTTAACCGTGCATGGAATGTTAAGGAGCGCTAAAAGTTGGAAGCTCAATTACCCGCATCGCTCTCAGGAGCGCCGTCAATCAGTCAGCCTTGGTCGTGTTCCTCTTAGAGCCCTTTTCGACGCATACAGTGAATTAAGGAGCTTTATTGCACAGTCCTTTATACTCTATTGATTTTTTTAAAATATCACTCCGGCTAAAAGCTCTGAGCAGATTGGTTCTGTCTTATAGCTACTGTGATACCAGCAGGGCTATGCATTGAAAATACAACCTTTGCCAGTAAAAGTGCTTGTAAAATAAGAGGTGTGTGTGTGTGCGTGTGCTTAAACTGGCGTTTCATCTTCTCTTTTTATCAATGCTGGAATGAGCCTCAGGCTTATCAGAGCCTCATCTTTGAAATGTACTGTATATCGTGTCTTTTACAGGGAGGAGTAGACACAAGTAACTGACATCGCTGGGTCCCAAGGTTCTTGTATACGCAGTATAACAGCTGTGTGCTTGTGTCATTCCTCTATGCTATCATTCCGCTTATGACTCCAGTGGAGGTACTCTGCTGATGTCTACTTGGAGTTGGTATGGGGGGGGGCATGTCATCAAGCTCAGTTAGCTAGGCCGTTATGACAGTAACAGTACATATAAAAAACTGCCCTTCAGAGGGCAGTGAGATGGTGATGGTGCCTTCGGGCGTTTTGCGTGCCCTCAGTCCTCCAGTTGGCATTTCTGCGCCCCCACAACCTGTGCACTGAGAAACCAGAAAAGCTGGTCAGTTATGGTCCACGTGATGTTTTGATTTGGTCACTGTGTAGACAGCTGGGAGTTGGGGTTAGGTTACGGTCACCCTCCTGGCAATGCTCCCTGAGCCAGCAGGAAAGCATCCAGTCAAATCCAGATGTTTATTTTCACAGAGCTCATTTCAAACCATTTCAAATAAACGTGTCAAATAAATTTGCACCAGGGAAGTAGCAGTTTTTGTGCTGAGGCGTTCTGTTATTACTAAACATTCTTTGGCCGCCACCTAGTGGTCCTTAGAAGTATGAGTGCATGGTTGTTTTTTTGGACATATAATATTTCACTGCATTATGACTATGTCAGCTGCTGGACATTTCCAACTGTTTATTGCTATTGTTTTAAGCAGAGATCAGCTCATGTTAGAGGAAGGGAAACGTGTTCAGGAATGTGCTGTCATGGTGACCTTTGGTACCGTTGCGTAAACAGCGCTCGTAAAAAGCCCACAACAGCGCAGCGAAAAAGCTCCCTGTGGCTTTGGTTCTGCCTTTCTGTGCTGCCCAATAGAAAGCAGATTTATTTTATGGGGAAATACAGCTGCTTACTCTAAAACCATTCCCTGGAATAAAGACGGAATCGCAGAGAGACCATGAGGAACGCCGGCTGGATGGAGCGTGCCTCCATGGGAGCCTTGATCTTGTTGGTGACGAGCCTCTGCACGGTGACAGGTGAGCAGCTAACAGGTATCAAAGGTGGCCCACAGAACCAACTGGCGCCCACAACAGTGTTTTGCAAAGGCATTCTGATCTTTCCTAGGGCGTCCTGTGCTGTGTCTGTACTGTGTGAGAATGGAATGCCTGAACTGGTCAGTAATTATGGCCGCAAGCTCTCCTGGTTAGGTTCTGCTGGCCCAGCCCTACCACCTAAGAGCATTTTATACACGTTCTTCTGGTTGGCCTTCTGCTGTGCCTTTTTCGTCCAGGATTCTTGGCCCTGATCTTTTCCTAAGCCTTCCTCAGTCCTATCAGATCCCTCGCGGCTTTTAGACATTCTAGCGCCGGACGCACGTCAAGCAGTTTTTGAAGTTAGCCACATTATGGAGAACGATTTACGGTCATCCTGCCGTTGCTCCACCATGACTCTGCTGCTGTCACGGTTCACTCTGCGGATCCCTGGATTACGCGTTGTGCTCCGGGCGCGCCAAGAATAACATCTGGTATTTAGAACAAAAAATTTGAATCTGGTCTTGTTGAAGGAGCCATATGTAGCTTCTCCATCCTTTGGAATTACCCAGATGCCTTAATGCTAACTCCACAAGGGATCAAATCTCTATGTGAATGGTTGCCTCCATGCCACCTGTGCATGTAGTGTGTTCTGGCGTCTGACCTTATATGTAGTGTGTACTGGTGTCTGACCTTAAATGTAGTATGTACTGGTGTCTGACCTTAAATGTAGTGTGCTCTGGCGTCTAACCTTAAATGTAGTGTGTACTGGTGTCTGACCTTAAATGTAGTGTGCTCTGGCTTCTAACCTTAAATATAGTGTGTACTGGTGTCCGACCTTAAATGTAGTGTGCTCTGGCGTCTAACCTTAAATGTAGTGTGTACTGGTGTCCGACCTTAAATGTAGTGTGCTCTGGCGTCTAACCTTAAATGTAGTGTGTACTGGTGTCTGACCTTAAATGTAGTGTGTTCTGGGGTCTGACCTTAAATATAATGAGCACTGGTATCTAACCATAAATGTAATGTGTACTAGTGTCTAAGATTAAATGCAGTGTGTACTGGTACTGGACCTTAAATTTAGTGTGTACTAATATCTAGTAATTTACCTGCTATGCAGCGACTCTGTATGATTCGTTGTATCATGTTTAGTACTTTATTCAGTTTGCATGAATATGGCTTTTCGATTCTTCCCCATATGGGTACGGTACACTGTTCATCCCTCCTGCAGCGTTAACGTGTGAAGGACAGTGTGGACAACAGCTGCAGGCATGTTCCTGTCACGCTACCTGCTCGTCTCTTGGGATCTGCTGCACAGATTACCGGCAGTTCTGCCTGGAGGTGTTTCCGTACTCAGGGACGGTGTTCGGTGGGACGGACTTTGTAGTCCTCAACGCAACGTTTCCATTGAGCTCCCCTGTTATCTGCAGGTATGGACCGATGCAATGGCAAAACGGGACCAGGCTGCAAAGTCTGCTTGCAGTGTAGGTACCAAAAGTGAGATAACGCTGTATGTCGCTGGCAGGTTCAACGGCGATGTTTACACGGCTGGCTATGTGGACACCAAAGGCAGGGCTCACTGTATCTCCCCCTTACTCTATGAGACTGGATTTATTCCTTTTGAAATATCAATGGACAACGGCGTGACATTCAACAGGGCAGGGATGTGGTTATCAGGTACTAAAGAATATAATGGACAACCACACTATTACAATCTGGTTATTTAGGAGACTTTTTTTTTCCAAAGCAACACATGTGGGGGTTAAGGGCCTTGCTCAAAGATCCAACTTTAAAATCACCCTGCTCACCATAGGATTTAAACCAACAACCTTCCGATCATGCAACACACAAATGATAAAAATTAAACTGAATATGTGTTTCTTTTTTCATAAACTGGGTGTTATTTAACCCTACTATTCCTGAAGGTTAGACCCCTAAACTGACAAATTCTGTCATTTGCGAAGCCATTTAAGGTGTCATCATTGCTTTGAGCTCAGCTCTTTTTTCTCCTTGCAGTGCATTCTGGGAAACTGGAGCCAGAGTTCAAGGTGGCTCTGGGTAATGCTACACAGTGGCAGTACTACGGCACGCCAGCCGTCGGGGGCAGCCTCAGCTTGTCATGGAAGCCCTCGCAGATCAGAGCGGACACGGTCAACATAGAACTCTGGGCCTACCGGGAAATGGGTAGGTTCGCTACAGAGATGTTGTGGGTTGGGTCCTCTCAGACAAATCTGTGTCATCCACATAGGAACATATGTCACTGCTTAACCTAGAGAATGGGAAGCCCTCTGTGCACCTCTCCCACACTAACATGATGGCGGAAGGCGGTTGTAGGGTTACTTTCACCATCACGAGTTGATTTGAGCTTTTTAAGAAAACATCCAACAGCAATACACAGATGGATAATGACCGCAATTCATAGATGATATCTGCTAGGGGCGGCTGGGCTGGTGTATAATGTCATTGTCTCGCCACCACCACCAGGGGAGCCCTACTCGGTTTCCTGGGCCTCCGAATGGAAGTACCTATATTCTCTGGGGAAGGGGCTGCCCAACAATGGTAGCTTCAGCTTTGTTCCAAAGCCAGCTATGAGCCCTTTCTCTGAATGGGAGCTTGGAGCAGTGAGGGTCAGTGCCGGCTCATACCCTGATGGGACAAGGTAAGGGGGACACATTAGGCTCTGCCAGTCACATAACCGGACCATGAACAGTGCATGTGGGGTTGAGAATGACATAACCATGAAATACTGAAGTTTAACTGGCTGCTACAAATGTAAGTATTTACCCAAAGATTACCTGTTATTTATCCTAAGAAGTTGAATCTGTCATTTTCTATCCACTCGTGGGAGGTTTACTTATACAAAAATGTTCTGAGAGCAAAACAAAAATGATTGGAGATAACCAATTAGATTGTAGTGGAGGTGGGTCCAAGCAACTAGAGGAGGCATGACCAAGACAACTGCTTGGTTGGTCCTGCATCCTATAGTTGCTTGGACCCACCTCCTCTACAATCTGATTGGTTATTTTTCTGAACTAATAATTTTTTGCTCTTCCCTCAGAAAATTTTTGTGCAAGTAAAACTGCCCTGAGCTTTCTACCACAAAAGTCTCATTTCCACAGCAAATGAGGACGTAATTAATATAGAGTTAACCCACTATCATCATGCTGATCTCAGCTTGAGATCCTTGGGAACCTCTTTGCACGGCAGTGTGCTGATGGCTGCCTGAGCTCTCACTGCGGTGGGCATTACGTTTCAGGAATGTTCATGCCGTCTGGAGTGAGGACCACGCCCTGGCCTGGCACCTGGGCGATGCCTTCCGGCGGGACTCCGTCGCCTGGGCGACGGCAAAGTGCCTGGCCTGGGACGTGCTGGAGAGCCAGTTGCCGAACTTCCTTGACGAGACGCTCGACTGCCCCTGCACTCTGGCCCAGGCTCGCGCTGACACCGGCCGCTTCCATGTGAGTTGGGCTGCCGACACCGACGGTCCTTGAGCATCGCACCTGCTAAGCTCTAAAGAGACGCCTAGAGAGATGTGCGAGCATGCAGAGTGACACGACTTGTTGTTGTTTCCTCAGACGGACTATGGCTGTGACATCGAGAAGGGCAGCGTGTGCACCTACCACCCAGGCAGTGTCCACTGCGTGAGAGCCGTTCAAGCCAGGTGCCAGCCAAACAAGTCAACATAGCTGCGGTAGTGGAGAGATGGTAGCCATGAAACAATTGGGTTAAATTTTTAAAAATGTAAATATGCATAGAAATATGTTAGATGGAACTGGTTTTGTAATACGACATTATTGGATTGCATTTTATCATTCGATAATTCTGTATTTTCCCTCCTCCCACTACATCCGGTGACCTTGGCCTGTGTCATGTGACAAATTAGGCTGTAAGAGATTAAGCCCTAAACCAATCAGGGATGCCGTGATTGATGTCACTCAGCATGAGACTGACAGTCTGTTTCCCGCCTACCGGCAGCCCTAAGTACGCTGCTGGACAGCAGTGCTGCTACGATGCCACAGGCACCCAGGTGCTGACGGCAGACTCCATCGGGGGCAGCACCCCTGACCGGGGGCATGACTGGGGGTCGCCGCCCTACAGGCGCCCGCCAAGGGTGCCCGGGGCATCTCACTGGCTGTACGACGTGCTCAGCTTCTACTACTGTTGCTTATGGTCTGACAACTGCCAGTACTACTTTAAACACCGACCATCAAGCGATTGCAGAACCTACCGGGCTCCAAAAGCAGGTGGGCCTTCCAGAGACTCTTCCTCCTTCCCATCTCAGATTACATCTCTGAGCTGCTCTTGGCATCTTATCGTCACGTTACCTGGTTAACCATCTAATTGTCAGAATGGGTTACAGATACTCTGAGCTGCAGGGAAGCCCCGGGCAGTGAAATTGTTACCCTTTGTGTCATCTGTCTGCGTGTCCCGGTCTTCACAATAAGGCTTCCTTGCATAGCTGTTGAGAGAGCCGTTCAGCTGTCCATTTTTCTTCATTAAGCCAAACTCCCTCCCCCCCAGAACTTAATCGTTTTTGTCAGTAATAAAACAAGTAACGAACAAGTGAGAAAATGTACAGACCCGGCTGCTAATTTAATTCCACGGTAAATCACCCAGCCGGTCCGTCAGTTTTCTGCTTGATAGACATTTTTCTTCTGTGACGGTTTCCTCTGAGATGCACCGTGTACAGCAATAAGGAGAGCAATCAAGAAAGCAGCTGAGAAAATAATCTCTGTTTGTAGCTTACTTAATGTGCTATTTGTGGTGTTTTTGATAACTAACAAACTCTCAAACGTATTGCTTAGAACCGGAGTGTGGCACCATTCACCAGCTGAAGTGTTTTGACGTTAGCTCAGTATAGTGTGTTGAGTGGGGGTTGGCTCTTCTCAGGTGTGGTGTTTGGCGACCCCCACTTTGTAACGTTTGACGGCATCAGCTATACCTTCAACGGGCAGGGGGAGTACTACCTTGTGCAGGCAGCCAGCAAAGGCTTGACCATTCAAGGGCGGACGGAGAGAGTGAAGATGGAGAACGGTGAGAATCCTAAACGACGGTACTGCCCTATCTCCAGTTTTCCTTCTCGTAGAGGATAAGAGGGAAACGCTGACCCTCACGGCCATACCCACCCATGCTAACCTGAATGGATCTTTCAGGCACCCTAGCAAAAGCGGCCAGGTTGTCTGCAGTGTCCATGCAGGAGAAGACCTCTGACCTCATCGAGGTGCGTCTGGCCAGCCAGCGGGGTCACCTGCAGCTGCTGAGGAACCAGCAGGTCTTATCCTTCGCTGAGCAGAGCTGGATGGACCTGTCAGGTTGGGCTTCACCCTCGACTCCTTGGCTCAGAATCACTTGTGGGTCACCATGTGTCGCTCCCCCAACACTCAGTATCACATGACCTGGCACGAGACATTTCTGGGACTTAAGTTCTGTTCTCCTTTAATTACCCTTTACACTCCTGGCTGGTGTGCATTTTGATTACTCTCTAGGAAATTATGTATGGAAAATGATGATGTAGTGATAAATTCTACAATCTGCTGACAGACATCAGAGATCATAACATGATATCTCCCATTAATGGCTCCTTCACTCCGTGAAGATTCTCTGGGTAGCCTGAGTAATATCGTATAGTTCGAGCAGTAAAAGTGTGTTTCCCAAGAACAACGTATAGGACGAAGTTGTTCATTTCATGGGGAGCTGTTTATCATGTAATGATGGTGGTGATGATTAGCGCAGCTTGGAACACTATGCCTCCAGTCCAGGAGAACCAGGAGATGGGTGGGGCGTCTTATTAAATGAAGATGTACTTTTCCAGTTGTGGTGCCTTGAGGCTTTAATGTTGTATTTTGTCCTACGCTGCCCCCCCCCCCCCTTCCCCCCTACAGGTGTATTTGTGTTTTCGCCGATCCCGCAGAACATTACTGTCATGTTCCCGTCTGGCGCGGGGGTGGAGGCACGGGACTGTGGGGGGGCCCTGGCCGTCACTGTACTGCTCCCCGAGGAGTTCTCCGGGGACACGCTCGGCCTGCTGGGTAGGATGAACGGCGACCCCGCGGACGACCTGGTTACCAGCGAAGGGCTGCTCCTCCCACCAGACCAGTACAGTCCAGAGGCCCTCTTCTCCTTTGGGGCTGGCTGTGAGCAACACTTTTTACTACGATCCATATTTTAATCATTTATCCGGTACTGAACCAGCATAAAAGCAAACCATATACTAGAATGTGACCCTGCAGACTGTGAGGGATCCATGTGAGGGCGGGAGCAGGACTCGGGTGTTTAGAGTAATCCGTGCCAGTGTTCCCCCTCATGTCAGTGTCAGAACTGTGACAGCTGCCTTTAGGTTGGTCAATTCACATTTTTCATTTTGACAGTTTTAGTTGCTTATATGGCACTTTTGGGCCCCTGTTTACGCTCATTTTATTGTATTGAACCCAGTCAGGATGAATGCTTTGCGTGAGGACAGTGCAGCTGTTCCCTCATGTAACTCGAACCTTCAGACTAGTTTGTGGCTTCGAATATCAATTGATCCATTTTCATTAGTGGATCAAAAGTTTCATATGGCACGCAACCTCAGATGGGATGCCTTCGGGATTAACTTTTCTTTTAGTGTGTGACCAAAAATGTGAGCTCTGCTGGGAAGATCTCATAATCTCACATTTGCCGTCGACCGTAATAGCTTCTATCACATTGCGAAATGCCCTCGAAGGTCAGCAGGGACGAGATAACAAAGGGTGGAAGTTTCTCGCCTGCGAACGGCAGCGATCATCGCCATCACGGGCACACAGCAGACGAGTTTATGGCTGCAGGCCTGTAAAATTACCTGGACTTTACTTGCCAAGACTCTGGCGTTCAGAGGTGCCACAGAAAGTGGTGGCTGGGAATCGAAGGGCTCGCCCTCCTTAGCCGATAGTGTTACCACGGTGACAGCGCCATGCAGCTAAGATGGGGCGCCAGCTGCTGTTTCCTTCGTCTCTTTGTTTTATTCGTTGGAAAACGCGGCCTCCACGTGTGTTCGAGGTGCGGCTTGACGGAGGGCAGAGTGCATTGTGGAGAAAATAAATCCCTCTGGGTGCCACTTGCCCGTTGGCGAGAAAGGCAGCCACGCACTCCTGGGAAAAATACGCCAATTACTGTCAAAACTGGGATGCCATGTTTCAGTGCATATTGGGAGCTAGCTGAACCCTGGACTTTGGGATTTAGTCGCATATGCTGAATCATAATCTGGTAAAATTCTGTAAATTTGTTGACCGTAGTGGAAAAACGGGGGCAATTCTCATTTTTTAGTGGTATATGAATAAGCATCAAAGAGTCATTAGGGTTTATGACTCCTCTGTAGACAATGACTCCATTTCTGTCTTTTTCCCGGTTTATACTGTCAGAATAAGGGTCTGAAGGGGCCTTTATATCTTCTAGGGCGAATAGAGAATGAGACGTCCCTGTTTACCTACGACTCCCCTTATCTGTTGGACACCTACTACTTTGCGCCCAAGCACAACCCGGACTTTGTGCCCGCCTTCTCGGTGCCCGAGGACCCCAGCGACCCGCTGTATGCGGAGATGAGCGCGCTGTGTTCTGGCGAGGGCTTCCCGCTGTGCCGCTTCGACACGCTGGCAGCGCGTAGCCTGGACATGGGCAACGCCACACGCAAGGCCTTCCTGGCACATGTGTCAGTCGTAGAAGATCTGAGGCCAGGTAGGGGGCTCATGGTGGGGGTCACTGACTTTCGGACCACAGTGCTTGGGTGGTTACTCCGGGAGATGCCATCTTGAGGAGTTCAGGCCGTGTAACTAAGCACATCTTACTAAGATAACAATGACCGTTTGATCTTTTCTCTTGTTTATTGAAAAACACAACTGATACTTCATAGATAATATAAGATATCTCAATTCAGATCATTAAAGATAAATTTTGTTGATCATATTTTGCATCCAGCAGCAAGGTAGATGAAATGCAGACTAAACATGTATGGCAAATGAAATTATATGTGCAATAAGAAAAAAGCAACAGTGCGGGACTTTTCTGTGGAAAATATGGCATGCTGATTGAGATGTTATAATGATGGAGTTTAATTCAGTTTAGGCTCAGGCTCTGTTCCGATTTCAGCTTGTTTTTTCTCCCCTCGTCCCACCCTGCCTGGCTCTGGCTGGAAATGCTATGACAGACATTCAGCACAGATTGATGTGAATGTCTTAACTGGGAGTTTCAGTGAAGTTTAAAGTCTTCCCTGTACTGCTTGTCAGTGGTGTCCTGTGGTTGGCTGGCCCCTCCCAGCAACGGAAGAAAGGCAGGGACACGGTACCTCCAGGGGGCGACGGTCACATTTGCCTGTGACCCTGACTACGTCCTCTCGGGGTCGCCAGAACGTACCTGCCAAGCAGATGGCCACTGGTCAGGTGACCCCACTCACTGTAGCCGGGGTACGTCGGCCGATGACATCATGCTTCTCTCTCCCCACCCCAGCTCTGTCTCTGGTGTTTCCACTGTACTGTATGCTATCAGACTCTTCCACTGCTTTTCTCTGACAGAATGTGAACCTACAGAATCTATTCAAAGACAAAAATCTCATTAATTTGGTCACATATTGCTGCTCTTGTATTATTAAACATCATGTACTATACATTTTTATGCAGTATAAAAATGTTTCCATAAATATTCCAACAGCTGCCGAAAATTCCCAGATAGTTGCTTTGGTGTTTTTACTCAATAGGTAAATATTTGAAGGAAATGGATCTGTTTCTCCCCTCCTGGAGCTGACACCTTATCGTGGTGGAGGGGTTTGCGTGTTCCAATGATCCCAGGAGCTAAGTTGCCCG
>JABFEA020000011.1:69190-80491 GCA_019775915.2 Cyphomyrus plagiostoma | reverse complement strand
CGCCGTCCCCGGCCCCCCGGCCCGCCCCCCCCCCGCCGCTTCGCCTCTTGTGCCCGCCCCCCCCCCCCGCCGCGGGCGGGCCGCCCCCCCCCCCCCCAAAAGCAAGCAGTACAATAGGCCTTCCTGGGAAACACACTGGCAACAAAGGGCACTGCTGCCTTGCAGTCTAGCAGAGGTGCTTTACTTCATTTGTTCAGCATGTTATCTCGCCAAAGCCATTGTCACCCTTAGAAGCCCTGTTTTTTTGACACTTCGTGTGTCTTTTCTGTGACATTGACACTCTATGACTAAGCATCAGCGACCAACTCATTTTGTAAATTTACCTGAGGTCCTCATCAGCTGCTTCTGAAAATTCTCGACAGACATCCAAAATCAGGATAAATTATATTTCGCTGGGGACGCTGAAGGTATGAAAAGAATCCACCGTTAGTTTGTTTTGCTTACATAAAATTCAAAACGGCTTAATGCATTTATACCATCGAATGTTTTTGCCATCACAATCCAAAATGGGTACCCACCCTTGTGCTTCAGCCAACAATATTCAGGTTTATGTCTCTAAACCACTGGCGTGCGATATGTACAAAAACTTTACAAAAATAAATAATAAAATAAACAAGGCAACACTACAAGTTACGGCAAATACTGATGTGGCCTTAAATTTGTTATTGGAAGGCAGGCCAATCATTTTACTTTGACTGCGCCATTTGATAATCCAGGGGAGCCTCTTTCCAATCCTTGCATAATCCAATAATAATTCAAAATCCTCAATCGGGGGGCAGCAGCCTTACAAAAATCCCTGGGTGGGTAAAAGATGCTAAATGCTCCTAAATAATGGCTGAGATTGAAGATTTGTACCTCAGACCGTAAACCCTTCAGATCTTAGAGGACTTTGTTCCTATACTATCACTAATCAGGCAAAACTTCTTTGAACTCGTTGCCATTAGCTGCTAGGGTTCCTGTGTAGCCCGGTCACCGCTGGCAGCCGCTGTGCCATTTAACGGCCGAGAAAGTGGAGGGAAGCGGGCACCCAAACACTTCTTCAGGACTTTGGTAATTCATCCCGTCTAGGAAATGAAAGCGACATTAAAAAAAACAAACCGCGTGTTTGGGTTGAGGGTCATGAGCAAGATTTGGCCTAATAATTGTTTTTATTTTCCATGGCCAGATCTGGCAGAGATCATTAGGTATCTCTGTCATTGTGGCTTCATAACAAGGCCTGCTCCTGGACGAGGCACGCTCTGATGTGTGAAAGGAACACTACATCTCTGGTGCTGTGTTACTCTGCCCCCCCTCAGCAAGCCTGGCCAGTGATCTTTCCCTTGTTAAAGATAAAATTACAGTGCTTATTACCCCAAACATTACCCAGGCTCTGAAGTGTCGATTTGGCAGAACGTGTTTAACAATATCACTAGGACTACGATATTACTACAACTATTTTCCAAACGACAAGTTTCAGGGGGTATTGGGGGTCCTTTCATACAAATCACGTCACAGCATTGTGCGATCGCACTGATTCTAGTCGAAATGCTCTAAAAACGTTCTAATGTCACTATAATGTAACTTTAAGAAGAGAGCAGCACATATAATAATAAAGCAAAACAGAATAATGGATAGAACATAATATTCCCTTAACAGCCCACTGGAGGGCAATACAATTCGTCCCTCCGGGTACGTTTCCGGGGGATTTCCCTCTTAATTAGAATTTCTTTAAGCTTTCTTTTAACTTTACATTTTTTAAGTCATTGGTTTCATAACGAAAGACATTCCTCCTACGGGGTATGTAGGCTACTCTGCAGCTGTGTGCACTGGCTTTACGAATACGTAGTGCTGACAGCTCTGCGGCTCTAATGATCCCCCCCCATCCCAGTACACACCCCACGTTTACTGGTCCAAGCAATTGGGCAGATCTGCTGCCATGTGACCTGAAATCGGATCTCACTGTCACCGCGGCCCCAGACCGCGTTCATATCTGCAGCGAACGGGGCAGAACTGGCCGCACTTAGGACCGGTCGTTGCCGCGTCTCCTTCGTCCCTTCAGCGTTTAAGTCCAAGCTTTGGTCACCTGCGATCCACCTCCTCTCTGGCTTGGACAGAGAGAGAAAAACCTACATCCCTTTTTTATTTTTCCAAGCGTAGCGATGAACTCGATTTTAGTTTCTGTGCTGTTTTATGCTGGGTTTTTCTACAGAACCACCTCTTATCAGTTAGGCACAGGTAAGTACTTTAACGTCACCTATTCTTTTTTACCCACAATTTTGATACCTCTCGAAATGTGTCGATTGACCTTCTTTCTTGCCCATTTACTACCTGGATCTTGCAAAGCACGTTTTGATTTACTTTAATTAAACACGCTCACTTCATTTAGAAAAAATATCAACGATATACCATGACAGTACGTCTCGGCTGCAGCATCCTTCAGTGGTGTTCTCTATTATTATAAATAGATATTATACATTTATTGTCGAGAAAGAGGCGATATTTGTCCATGCGTGCCGAACTCGGCACCTGACACTTGCGGTAAAGTTTAAAAAGCTGGTGGATGCTTTCCTATTAGTAATCTAGGACTCATCTGCAAGAGGATCTGACGAAGGCAATACTTTAAAATGAATTTTTACTTTTTGCTTTATATTTGCTTTTAACTTAATTGTTTGTTAAATAGTGGTAATGCAAACGTTGATACTGTATTTCATTGATATTGTATTTCTTTTTCCCTGCTTACAGTTTTACTAGCTTAAACAGTCGGATGTTTTAATGGAGCGTTAAGTACATTTTAACGATGTAAAGGTATCCCGGTCCCCTTCCCAGACCGGCAATCTCCAGGTTATAAATCAGTATCCTCCACCACCACCGCTCCATAAATGCACAATCTCTTATTGCATGTCATGGGTATCTACGGGATATTTTTCTGTTTTCACTCTGGTACCCAAATAGACTTTGACTTCTTAATGTGTTTAAACAAGCATCGTTGCGCAGTGCAGAATGATTTCTCACGTGTTTCCCGACACGAGTTTATGTGCTTCTGCCACGGCGAAATGTGTTTCCTATTTGGGTTAGTGGAGCGTTAACTTGTTGGGGACCGGAAACCAGAAGCCGAGGCGAAGGACGGCGATCTCCCGCATTGGTTGCCTGGACCAGCTCCCTTTTAGCATTGCGTGGGTCTCTAGGTACAAGTGATGGACACCAATGAAGATGCGTCCGGTCACCTGTAACAGTGCATAGTGCCTTACAAATTACGTTTTAAGGTTTTTTAAAAAGCTTGATGTTCGGGATGATTCAATAGTCTACTAGCTGCCAGCCCACTCTAATGTGTATATTGGACTAGATCAGCGGTCCCCAACCATTTTCGCGCCACGGACCGGTTACATGTCAGACAATATTTTCACGGACCGGCCTTTAAAGTGTGGGCGGTAAATACGACGAAATAGAATGACGAAGATACGACGAAATAAAATATTTTTTACTATGCGGCCCGGTACCAAATGACCCGCGGACCGGTACCGGTCCGCAGCCGGGTGGCTGGGGACCTCTGGACTAGATGATAGACTTTCTATTGTTACGTGAACGAATTCATTCAGATGGAAAAAAACAGTAACCAGATCATGGATTTTAATGCATTCCCAGCTTTTGCAGCTAGTGTTCTGGACCTTAAAAGGCTTGGATCGTTATGTATCATATATTTGGATGCTGACTTATTTCGGAAACAGAATATCCTGGTCAAATTGCATTTTTTTAATTGTTTTAGATTGAATATGAAAAAATGGCATAGCGATGAAACGATTGGCGTGAAAATTTATTTAACGGAAAAGTTGGTTTTGGATCTCTGTGCCAGGTACAGCTGCAGCTGACAATTGTTATCAGGAGAAAAATTATATATATACACTCCTGTAGCTGAACAAGTAAAGCATTGTGATAACGAAGGTTATGGGTTCTAATCCCAGGGAGAACATATAAATTGTAACGCTGTCCTCTGCTTTAAGTCATTTTGGAATAAATAGATAAATGAATTAAAAAATACATATATATATATTCAAGTCATGTTCCCAGTTTCTGTGAAACATGTAAATCAATGTGTCCTGCAACTGAGCTAGATAGTAATGGTGAACGTCTGTTAGAAATTTGGGGCTGTAGCTAGTTTGCAAGATTATACATGAGACAGTACAGATCTTTTTGACTTTGGACGGGACATCATTTACCCGGAACTGGGCGCGAAGGAGAACTCAGCTTCTGTCTCTTATTAGAGGCCCGTCCAGGGCCGTACACAGAATGTTCTGGGTTTTATTTCAAACAAGCGAACACTGCTTTGTTTCTTGCTTTTCGCCAGATGCTCTTGGTAAACAACTTTCCAGATGTGGCCTGGACGCTGCCTGAGCTCACACATCAAAGGGCACGCCGAAAGGACCAGCATTCCAGGCCTCCTTGTCATTAGAGCCTTTCCAAAGTGGACCAGGAGCAGGTTAGCTGGTGCAGGACTCAAGCACTCTGGCTCTGTGGATAGGAATTAAGCCTAGGTTGTATTTCACCTGTCCGCATGCTGTTATGCTACTCGTATGGTCGTGCTCGCGGAATTCTGCATACATATGTATTTGTCCAGATGGTTGTGGTGGTTGGTGCATATGTATGGCAGTGATATTGCACCAGACCAGCAGGCTCTCAATTCCTTGCACATGGGCAGCCAGCATGCAAAAAGTCAGGTCCTAATGACATGCGGACAAGTGAAGTACGGGGTTGGTCTTTACAGTCCCCTTGACCGTCCAGTGGAGTGGACAGCGTGGGCACAATGCAGGCTGTTGTGCATGCATGCCACCCTGTACAGTTCTGGCTTGGGAGGGAAGGGGGTTTGATTCCAAGGAGGAAAAATGGGGGGGGGGGGGGTTGCATTCTGAGAAACTGCATTTTGGATTTGTGATGAAAGGCAAATCTGTTGCTGGATGGGGATGGATGTTGGACTTGAATGTATTTACTTAATTCACAGAAGTCCAGGAACATGACAGAAGGCAGAGAAACATCTTCCCACTGTCTCTGCACTCAAATCCGATCAGAGACTAAGTGTTTTTGTTATAGGGGTTCATTCTGGCCTCACTGGAAGATGTCATCTGTCATATTCTGCGTCATGAAGATTTCAGCTATTCTTATTTACATTTACTTGGAGAATTTAATTATTGATTTCTAAGAAGTGAGCTTTTTATGGTAAGGTCCTTTCCGGCCCAACCTTGGTTCACTAAATTAGAAGGGTGAAGATTTATTGCAGGTTTGGAGGATGTAGATGCCTGCTTGACAGACGCATGCGGTGCTTGAAACTCTTGGCGTAGATCGAGGAGCTCCGAGGGCTTTTCCCCAGTGACGCGTTGGCAGGAGAAACACATCATTCTGGGCCTGTTGTCATGGCGTCTGGCGCCTGACTCGCAGCACCGGGTTTTGGCAAACGGGCACTTCAGTCTTCATGGCCCATGGATTAAGACAGAAGTTTGTTCTGGCTCATGATGGCTGATAGACATCAAAGCCTAAAATTCACCCCAGGAGAACTTCAGGAACTTCCCAAATAGAAACGGGTAACTGGTTGCTTAGGCTGGGCTTGCAAGGACTTTATTTACCAAACCAGTTGTCTTCGCTACAGGTTTTACACCGTCAGAAAGTTTTTTTTCCCCAGAAACTTCCAGAAACTATATGGAGAAGAGGCAAAGGGCATGGAAGAGCGTGTGCAAAAAAACAGTTTTTATTGTGGAGATGAAGACATGACAGGACCTGCTGGCTCGCCCAGTGCCCTCGTTCTGTGCTGTACAGCGTAACCTCTTCCTCAAAGGACTGGGGGCGCAAAGACATGAATGCCAACCAGATCAGTTCATCATAGTAAAGGTCTTCTGTTTCCTCCATGTCATCTGTGTACAAATAAAAGGTTGACAGACTGTGGGATAACTGCTCCCATTTCTCCCACTTATTCCTTTGTAAATGCTTCACGGTACACAGGTTTAGCAGAACCACAGATGGAGGCTCCCAAAGGCACATTGATACGATACCCGTCTGTGGCATGAAACTCCTTATGGTACCTAAATCGTCCCATTGGCCTGTCATCCTGCCAGCACCGTGGAAAAAATGACAAGCCCTCTAAATAAAGGGAAGCTGTTCTTTTTTTCTTCTTCCCGTCTTTCCCCACCCTCCATTCCTAGGCTTCATTCCTAGACCAAAACCACTATGTGGCTTCAGAAGCAAATTGTTTCCCTTGCATTACCCCAGACACTTTGAGGCGCCATCTCTGGCAATGCAGGGTACTGCAGGATGTGTATGTTTTGTAGGTCTGTTGCCTTGGCGGGCTTTTGCAGAGAAATATCTTATATGTGGGTTTGTCATTAACCAGTTCAAATGAACTCCCCCCACTGGTGTCACCTCAATGGTCTGTTTCCATGAGTTACCTGTCCTGTTATTTAGGTATGAACCAGCTAGTCACTTGCTTTCATGCAGCCGAGATGGGGATTGATGTCAGAGAAATGTATCACAAGGGAAGGATGATATAAAGTATATAAGGTAATTAGACTGTTTGGGTGGCTGATTCTAATGAAAGGTTTGGCTTCTTTTTTTAACGCTTCCAACTCTCACAGATTTTTCACGGCTCAAGCTGTTCAGTTTACTGTAATCATGGAGTTTGTCTTGGCACACTTGCTCCTACTCAGCATGAAAACAAGATACGACGACAGTGAGGGCATCACAGACAGTACTTTGACAGACAAGCCTGCAAGTGCAGCTATTTAGACCTCTAATTGCAGTACAGAGACTTTCTTTGTACTGCAACTGCTGGGGTAAAGTTCCCTGTTCAAAGGTACAACTATTAGCCCCTGGGGCAATCCTAAAGTTCCAAATTTCAGCGGGGCCATTCAGCCTTGCAGTCACAGCAGGAAAAAAACAAATAAAAATGCAGCAAGACAACCAAAAAGAAATTCATAATTCAAGCTAATTATGGTTCTTGATTCATTTGTAGCGCTTTATGAAAGAGCAGCCTTCTTGTCCGTCTTCCTGCATGCGTGTTTGTGGGTTATGTTCGTGCGCGTGTGTGGGGGAGCAGTGACGCTTCACAATGCCTTTATTTAGCATGAGAATGAGGTGGTTGTCGGGGTTTCCTGATGGAAAAGTGCTGGTCCTGAGGTCAACCTTTCAGACGTACGCCATCTTGAACAGGCAGGAACTAACTTCACTAGGCAGACCGGCCACTGGCCTCTCACATGGCTTTGCCTTTTAAAGACCTTTCAAAGACGACGTTCTTCCTTTTTAAATGTTTCCTCGGTTGTGGCTGATGTTACAGTATCCTTCTGAGTAAATGCTCCTGACCACAAATGTGTATTTTTGCAGTTGCTTACAGTAATTTCATTCTTTATTTTTGAATGGCTCGTGTGTGTTTTTCAATGTTGTTTCAGTGCTTGGTGGACGGTCGTCCAAATACACATTAAGGTCCCTTTCTTAGCCTGTTAAGTCAGTCGTCCATTTAAGTCTTTATGTAACCCTGTAATTCTGCAATCTGCAGTTTGCCTTGGTACCAGCACTGGACCCAGAATGCACAAGCTAACCCAACAGGCACAAAGGGCACCAGAGACCAGTGGGGTTTGGCCGCACACTCTGACCAAAACCACCTAAACTTAACAAGCTCAATGGGTCTTCACTTTTGGGTCTGAGGTCTGAAGCTCTTAGAGGTAGTACTGGGAGAGGCTGATGTGATTGTTAAATTCAAGCTGCTCTGAAATACAAATAATTGGTTCTAGTGTCTGTGACCAGGAACACGGATGGATGGCACCCGCTTAAGTCCACCATGACTTGAACCAAGACCAGAATGATGGGTGAAGAACCCTGGTTAAAATTCTCAAGGGAGTTTCCCTTACACAGAAATATTCTGAGGGCAGAACAAAAAAACCGATTGGTCCTGAGAGGAAACTAACAGGTGGGTACAAGCCACTAGAGGAGGTGGAACATGGTCTAGTTGCTTGCACCCACCTCCTCTACAATCTGATTATCTCTCTGAACGAGAGAGATAATTTCTTTTTTGTTCTGCCCTCAGAACATTATTTATGCAAGTAAAACTCTCACGAGCAAGTAAAATACTGTACCATATTTTCCTATTTCAGGAGATATGAAACACATGCCATGCTGGCATGCTCTCTGACTCTGCTTTGAATATGTTGTCCTTTGACCTCAATTCTTCACTTTGATAGAGTAATTTGGACGATAACTTACAACAGAGCCCAACAGAAGAAACGCATTAAAGCTTAGTCTTGGCCACGCACCAAATTGAATTAGCAGAACCTGACCCGCAATGGAGTTGGAGCTTCTCTACCTTTTGCCTGAATTGGGATGACTAGATGACTTTGTATCCCTGTGCCTATAAAAAAGCAGTTTTATATTCCTGCCAGAAGCAGAATGACATGCTCTGATTGGATGATAAGGAGGGCCCACGCTTAGGCACACGTGTCGTAAAACACATATGCGTTTTCGCGCCTTTACACGGCCGTGTGTCTGTTTTTAAAATATTTGTATGAGTCCCTAACATGTGAGATCGCAGGAGATGGTTCCCTTATCACAGGCTGAGATGTTAGCAAAGTGCTTTGGTTTCTCCAATACAGCAGTAAAGATTTTTCTTTTTATTAAATGTTTTCCTCCATTTTCAAATTACTGTGGTTGTTTTCATGGATATTTTAGAAAAAAAAACCCACAGGACTCCAGAAAGACGTTGATTTTGTGTCTCATGCTCCCTTGATAGACCTTATGCTGATTTTCATGTTGATTTTTCTTATATTTTCTAAGCGTTCATTTGTTTCATACACCAAGGCCCTTTCATCATTATCCCCCCGATTCACTTCATCTGCTTTTCTGCTGTTGGACATTTCCAGTACAGCTTTCACCCACTGATGCCCCCCCCCACTTGCTCTGAACTACAGATAATTAACATTCCACTCATGCCAACAAACCATAGGCGAGATATGGAGGGGGGGGGGGTGCTTACCGCATTTGCGGCCCTCTGTGACATCCGTGCCCATTCCCAGGGCACCGTTGGCATTGAGCCATTTCTGAGATCTTCTGACTTTCCTCCACAGCCTCCGTTCTTACCCAGTGAATCGTTGGGCCTCCTTGGCAGAAGAGCAGCTTGAGATTGATGTTGGCCATGAAGAGCAGGTATCTTGGAGCATCTTAGGCAAGGGAGCTGCAAGTTAATAGCATGGCACAAAACTTGGAGGAAGTCCTCTGTACACATGGGTTAGATTCTCCACGCAAGTTTTCATAGGTGAATCATCTTTATTAAGCTTTATTTATTGTTCCATTACCATCCAATTCCAGCTAAGTGGGTTCTATTTACCTGGGTTTTATGTACCCTTTCATACAGGTTAATCTGGTCCACAGATCATCTAAATGTCTCCAGTATATAACGTGGGTAACCTGCATTTAGAGTTCTTTCCCTCTTTACTTGTGTGGGAAAAATATTTTCACATGTTAGATTTGTTCCTGAAGTACCAAGCTATGCCAGGGCCTGAACCAATGGGGGTGAACCAATAGGGGACAGGTTAACGGTTAATCCAGTCTCACCCTGTGCAGGTGAGGCATGGGAGATGGCTGAATAGTTCATGCTCGATATAATGATGCCTTCCTTGGTTCTGAAGTGCCGTTCATGTTTTTCTGATGAAAATGGATGGATTTCTGAGGTTACGTTTGCTCCTGGGGCCCTGATGTGTTTTCACAGCTCTGCTCTTCCCGTTTGACCGCCTCCCCTCCGTGGCATGGTTAGCCGCAGAATCATTTTGGGTGCCAGAGTCTCTAAACCAAGTGCCCAAAAAAAGGGCAAAATGGACACAACGCCTGATTTTCTTTGGAGGTGCCCCAGCTGGCATAATTGGACTTGACAGGCTGCGTTTGGGGCCTGGTCTCCTTTCCTTTCCTTTTTCCGTTTTGAGACGACCAAGGCAATAGAAGTATCTGCTATGCACTTGTGGAATCATCTGCAGAACTGATCTCAAACAATTCAGTTTGCATATTCCAGTTCCAGTATGGTTTCTAGGAGAATGCTTGTTCCAAAATTTCGAAAGCAGAAGGCATGGGTCTTCTAAATGTTGCCAACTGCAAAACATGCATCAAGATCCGTGCAATTCACTAGTGACAGGCGACGAAGGGACGGCCTCCTTGTCCTGGCCAGAGGCTTTGCTTAGAAATTGTACTGAAAAGAGATTCTCTTGTGTTCCAGAATGCTACACGGCCAACGGTGAGGACTACAGGGGCCAGCAGAACCAGACTAGCCTCCACAATGGTTTGCAGTGCCTCTACTGGAACGAGACTCTCCAGCACCCCTACAACAGCATCAAGTTCCCCAACGGACAGCGGGGCTTGGGGCCACACAACTACTGCAGGTAAAAGCATGAGGTTACTCCCCATTAGTAGTACAGAATAAAGCTTTTTTCATTCACATGAATACCGAGTGTGAATATTAGTCAAACTTCAGATCTGCGCTACTGCTTCAATTATTTGTACTGGGTGAATGAGTGGAACATTTGAGGGAGCGAAATTTTCCCAGAAAAAATTGAGACCTGCTGCCTTTCAGAGAAAAAAATTCAGTAGAGGGAGACCCAAAGGATGACAATATATATAAAGGCCTTTTATTGCTGTTCTGCTGCATTATCTTCTGCCAAAGATGAAGTGAGGACATGTTCAGTATCCAAATCCATTGCTGCCTGCATGTTCAAACCCTAAATGACAACACAAGCAGACTCTTTAACCAGGGGAAACATTACTGACAGTTTCCTTAGTCTAAATTGTTGCCTTGAGTTTTTCCTGAGGGGATTCCAGAAGTACTGACCAGTAAATCCAGCATCGCTTATCAGAGTAGCTCTTGCTGATGTGTCTGGTGAAGTCGAGCTGAGGAGGTGTCCTGTTGTAATGATGCCCTGCTCTATCTCTTCAGGAACCCCGATGGCGACGTGGGGCCGTGGTGTTACGTTGCAGATAATGAGGATGGAGTCTACTGGAAGTACTGCCAGATTACCACCTGTCAGAGTGAGTCAAATTGTTGGTCAAGGCTTAGTTTGGTCATTTGAAGCTTGGAGTCCAGCCCCATTTCAGCTCATACTATTGAGTGAAGAGGACTTCAGGGTGAGCTAAAGGGCACATGGGAGTGTAGATTCTTCCATCCATCCATTTTCCAAGCCGCTCATCCTACTGGGTCGCGGGGGGTCGGGAGCCTATCCCGGAAGCAACGGGCACGAGGCAGGGAACAACCCTGGGCGGGGGGCCAGCCCATCGCAGGGCACACTCACACACCAGTCACGCACACATGCACAC
>JABFEA020000011.1:50183-67358 GCA_019775915.2 Cyphomyrus plagiostoma | reverse complement strand
CCCCCCCCCCCCCCCCCCCCCCCCCCCTCCCCCCCCCCCCCCCCCCCCCCCCCCCCCCGCCCCCCCCCCCCCCCCCCGCCCCCCCCCCCCCCCCCCCCCCCCCAGAAGCTTATACTTCAAAGGAACATTTTAGAGGCTCTTTGAAAAACACTCCTTGTGTTTTGCATTGATAAACTTTAAAGCGAGAGCACGCTGCAGTTTGCATCGTACGGGAAAATATGCCGACACTGGCGCTAGACCACGGTTGTTGGAAGTCCTGATGCAAATTACCCGGAGACAAAGATTTTTGATGTGTGTAGACCCGGCCCTACTGTGTTGGTCTTTATCTAGCTTATTAAAGTTATAGCAGATCCCAGTAGGGTAATGTGACAATGTCTGGATCCCTCCCAGGGCGTAATCTCGTCCGCAAGAAGGTGCCGTGCCGTTTCCCGCCCTTCTGACGTCATCGGGGGCACCATCACTCCGTGGTGTTTGTTCATCCACCTTTGCCGTCTTCTTTAAAACACAGTGCCTGGAAACTTTGGCTGCTTTAAGGACAACGGGGACCCACCCACCCTGACGGGCAGCACCGAAACCTCCAACAGGCTGACCATTCATGGCTGCATCACCTACTGTAGGGCACAGAGGTACAAGGTAATGTCACCTCAGGATCCTGGCACAGCGTTCGCCCTTTTTTAAAATTACAGTGCAGTGTGAACATCTATGAACAAAAACATGAAAGCCCAACACTACAATACAGATTTTGTACCATTTCATATTGTGCTGTACTCTGCTAAAGCTGCACATTCACCTGCGGCACGGGGGGGGCGATAAACTGACAAAAAGGAAATATTGTTTTGGGAGGAAGTAAAACTAAAATCAAGCTTGTGGCATGGGAGAAGGGGAGGGATCAAAAGACTTTAGAGGGAACCAGGGGCAGCTAGCAGTAAGCAATTTGCAGAACTTGGTCACCTGACATCTCCTGGTTTTGTGTGGTCTGCAGCTTGCTGGCATGGAGGCCGGATATGCCTGTTTCTGTGGCGACCACCTTGACTACAGCCTCCACAAGGAGATGCCCAGCACCGAGTGCAACCACGTGTGCTTCGGAGACCACACCCAGCCATGTGGGGGGGATGGCCGCATCCTCATCTTCGACAGTGAGTGCACGGTGCCCACCCCACCGAAAAATAAGCCACCCACCCCCAGCCAGCCATTTGCAGCTCCACCCCAGATCCCGTCTTTACATCTCGGAGTAGGTATCGTGTCTGGAGATCTCATGGGAATTTTACTCTCCAAAAGTCTTCTGAGGGCGGAACGAAAAATGATTGGTTCAGAGAGCAAATCAATCAGATTACAGAGAAGCAGGACCAACCAATCAGATGTCTTGGGCAAGGCTCCTCTAGTTGCTTGGACCTACCCCCTCTATAAACAGATTGGCAATCTCTCTGAACCAATCTGTTTATAGAGGGGGTAGGTCCAAGCAATTAGCGGAGGCTTGCCCAAGACATCTGATTGGTTGGTCCTGCCTCCTCTGTAATCTGATTGGTTTGCTCTCTGAACCAATCATTTTTCACTCTGCCTAGTTTTTGTGAAACTCCCATGAGCATCTGGAGACGCTGTTGCATTAGTGTTAGTGATGTGTCCTTCCCCCTGCAGCACGTGTAGGTTCCTGTGGCGGGAACTACACCTCCCCATCAGCGGTTCTGTACTCTCCGGACTTCCCTGACCATTACCAGCCAGGTCGTGCCTGCTACTGGACCATCCAGGTGCCAGGAGCGGAGGCCATCCTCTTTGACTTTGCCCTCTTCGATGTCGCGGACCGGACAGACATGGTTGAGATGCTGGATGGCTACAACAACCAGGTGGTGGCCCGCTTTGATGCCGGAAACCCACCAAGGGACACCACCAACATCAGCTCCGACTTTGTCATTCTTTACTTCTATTCGGACAGAGCCGAGCAGGCCCGAGGCTTTGCCGTGCAGTACCAAGGTGAGACAGCTTGCTTTGGTTACATACAAGTGGACTGTGGCACAAATTAAGAACAGCATCACAAACATATGACATTCTTAAAAGACTAGAAAAGAGTTAGAAAGTAGTATCAGAGGAGATATTAACTCCTAACAGCAGTTATTTGGGGAGGGGGGGTGGACTCTGGGGGCCATCTGGTTGCCAACTCCCTCCCAGGCAATAACCTTAAACAGAAAAGTAGTGATGTGAGGGACTTCGAATCACATGGTGGATGGGAATTCCACGTGCTGCCCAATGATTGGCTGGTTTAACTCAACAAGAACCAGTAAAGCGTCCAATGAGAGTCATGGAAAGAAATCCCACCACTACAGAACAACTATCAGCCACAAGTCCTTACTGAGAAGTGTTCAAGCATGTGGAGAACATCCCTGCAGCACTAGAACAGACCCACCTTGCAAAGGAACCCAATCATATCCCTCAGGTCCTCCGAGAAATTGTCCCCGTTTTGGCCCATTAGTTATACCCAGCCTCGCTCCATGGCCTCCTGTCTGTCTTCACTGTGTCCGGGCCTCCCTGCAGATGTGAGCCTGCCACCAGCAAATGCTTTGCAGACATCTAAAAGAAAATCCCTCCCTTCTCAAGCCTCAGTCTTTAAAAACAACATCTGCGCTTTGGCAGATCCAAGAAGTGCATGTTACAGTCTGAAGTGATAAACGAGTCTGAAGAAAACAGCCCACTGTCTCTCAGAAACGCTAGCAGGAGACAGTCCGTCCCCAGCCTGCCACACAAAAGGGTCAAAAACGTTCTCTCCCCAGAATGGGTGGACATTCCTCCTTTTTGCATTTGTCATCTTCACCATCCCATTACTCTGTACCCATGCATGTGTCTGTGTGTGTTAGCACTTCCAAGACCAGGACACAGTCCGCTGGATCATGAGGAAGAAGAGGAGAGGGAGGAAGAGGAAGACACTAGTGCAGCCGACCCGGAGCAGGAGTCTGAGACCACCACAGAGCGCTCCAACACTAGCCTGAGCGGCCGTTCCAACCAGGTGGTCTACGTCATCACCTCCACGCCAGGCGAGGTGGAGCGCAACATCCCAGGTGCCAGTTCACAGTTCTAGGCCCCCTGACAAAGCCATACAGGTTTTAAGCGGTGCCCCCCTTTGAAAAATTTTTAATTTTGAAAAATGTTTAAGATGCTCACCCCCCCCCCCGACTTTGGGTTAGTGCAGCGCTCTTCAAATCTGGACCTCAATCCTAAATCCAGGCCTTGTTTTCAGTTCTACCACATAGTTAGCTTAATAATTACCCATTCTGATTGGGCGCAGAAGCTTCACACCGGGCTCACAGGTAAAAGAAGGCTAGAGAATCAGTGCCCGCCCCAGACTTGAATGGCCCTGGGTTAGTGTTTGCTAAAATTGCAGTTATAATTTGGTGCATGTTCTATTTCTAAAATGAAGATGTTTGCAGGGTAAACAGCACAGGTTGTCATCTCTATCACCTGCTTTCTCTCAATACTTGTAATCATCATCTTCACTTTCATCTTGTCCTGTCACAGCATGGACCATGTATGCCATGGCAGCGCTCCTGAGCCTGGTCGTCATAGCAACGGTGGCTAAATTCTTGCTGCACATGGCTGAGAGGTGAGATTACTTCCACCCCCGATGGCCATCAGTCCGCATAGACGTGACCCCAAGCGGCGCCGTCTCTCTCAGCCTGAAGACTCCCGTTTCTCTCCATAGGTCCTCATCCTACCCCGACCTTGCCGTGGCACAGGAGACCTGTGCTCAGAACGCAGCCAGCGACCCCTGGGTCATCTTGTACCGACCATCCACCATCTCTCTCTTCAAGAAGAAGTTAAAGAGTCACCAGGGTGACCTCAGCCCCCTGGTGAAACACTAACAGCTCTGCAAGGGACCTGCCTCCTGTTGGCCTTTTGGGGGCGGGGTTTATACCAGAGGAAAACAATGCAGCATCGCACAAAGCACTTATGGACCAATCAGATGTGGGAGGGGAGGGGCCAGGGCTCTCATTGGGCCGGCACTGCTTCTGCACCGGCCACTCCATCCCCACTTCTTAAGCTGCTTACTCTCCTATGAATGTGGCCAGTGGCCAGGTCCAGTGGTTAGGAGACGCCATTACAGGAGGGGAACGAGGCTTGTCTTCACAGTCCCCGTCGGGACAGAAAGCGCAGCACCTGCTGCATCTATGGGTGACCGCAAGCGATGGCCCTTCACCTCTGCACTCAAGTCTTCTGCAGGAGGACCTTCTCGAGCCACCACTGGGGCATTAGGGAGCGCTGAGCAAGGGCCCAGCTTCCAGGAGGAATTCCATCATCATATCACATTAACTGTATGAATCCACTTCACAGCACTTCTGTAACTAATAAATTGAGCATTCTGAGCTTCATGTCCCAAAGCTTGGGTCGCAGTGAGAGCATTTGGGCTAAAGAAACACACAGGTGAGTCAAATGGCACATTTCAAACTCCGCCAGCCCAACATCTAAACCCGGGAACTTCAGTACATTAGTGCCGACAACTAATTCAGCCACCCAGCTATTTGACTGACAGTCCCATGCAAATCACATTTATATACCAGCAAGGCCTCATGGGAAATGGGAGAGTTGAAAAGGGGAGGCAAAATGAAATGGCAAAATGTTACGCGTTTTAACACAGAATGGCATATTGTTCAAGCAGGGCGGCTGGCAGACAATCAGAGCGGCGGCCGAGGCGGCAGGGATGTAAATGGCACGGGAATTTTCACGCTGCACTGGCCTGCCGTGGAAATGGGGACAGGGGAGGCAGGCGGGGAACGATTCTGGAGAAGAAAACATTACAAGTGCTACATTCACGGTTCACTGGCCAGTGGGAGGCGGAGGCGAGGAGGACGGACGTTGCGTTGGGGGGATTTAATCGGCGCTCCTCAGGCAGACGCAGGGCGGGGGCAGCTGCGGGGCGGGGGGCAGCTGCTGCTGAGAAAGTCAGCCACGCCATTCAGCGTCTCGGTGCACAAGTAACTTACTAGAATGGCGAAAAACTAAGAGGCAACCTGTTATTTATTATTTTTTTTGTTTGGGGGGGGGGGGGAGGTTGTGTATATAGTAATGCAGTGTTTAAGCAAGTGCCTCAGCAGGAGTGATCCACAGTGGCATCTGCTGCCTTTGTACAAAAAGGGAATTTTATACTTATGTAAAATGTTTATAGGTGTGTAATGTCATAACTACAGGGGTAACTGCTATATACACTATAAAGCTATAACTTGGTTTGGTTTTGATAGCTTGGTGCCTGTTAGCCACAACACCCACACGGTTCTGTCACGCAACGCAAGACAATGGTGTCACCTACAATGTAAATATTATTTAAGAACTTTATTTTTGTCCGTTTCAATGAATGCATCTGTAGATTTAATAAGCGAAATAAGCACGCATGTTTCAAACTCTTCCTGACGAGCAGCCAAAGGCCAGTGTGAGCAGATTATGAGGAAAGTTGATATCCACTGTGGAGCAGTGGAGTCCATTCTGTCACACAAGAACTTGGGTAGAATGTGACAATGCATTTAATTCTTAAACACTGGATCCATCAAAAAATATTTTTTTTCCCCCCTGTACATCGCAAAATAGGTACCAATTCTACATCTGATTAAAAAATATGCATCATTTTTGGTCAAATGCAGTCTTTGTGTATACATTAAATCACTCGAAAAGACAGGGCATGAATAAAATTAAATAGGAAATACAACACAGATTCTTTAGATGTTTGGCATAACGACTGACGCAGATAAAATACAATAAAAAAATGTATACAAGACATTTATGCACATAATTCGAAGTGCTGAAAAATAGAAAACAACAAATCAGACAAATACCAAAACCACAAACTTATTTCCCACCCAAGGGTGTGAAATTCTGTCACACGAGAACCATAGGATCTACAGGCTTGTGTTTCATTCTCTTTTTTTTTTTCCTTTTTAAACTGGCTTTTGCTGATGTGAATGATTTTGTCATGTTGCCAATTTAAAGTATTTTTGTATTGAACCAGCCAGCCAGGTGATGTTAATTAGCATCTAGGTATTTTCATTCCAGGTTTCCAGGCTCTCCTTTTAAACAAAGGTGAGCGCCTCAGTTGCCTAAAAGGGATAAGGGCTTCCATTCAATCTAAATATCCAGCAAGATAACTCATGAACGCAGCGGTAACCACTAAGCCTACGTTCGTTTACTTGTCTGGTTTCCATGGGAAACCAAGTTTGCGGATCCAAATACAGCAGTCAGGTCCGAGGGGTGGAAAGACACATTCTTTCCTAAGTGCCTACAGCCCCCCCTGGGTCTCACGCGAGCTGGTTGCCATTATGTACCAGACAAGCATCCACCATCCCCACCATGTTGGTGGCGCAGACCTTCCAGCCACCTGGCGTGCCAAACACCCTCCATGCCGTACTTGCACAAAACAGTTGAAATTTCATTACATAAAAATATGTAGCCAAAACATTCATATCAAAACGTACATCATAAATAGATGGAATGTCTAAAAAGCCATCAATGGTGAAGGTGCCACGGACCAAGAATTAAACGATATTTCATAAAATTCTATATACAGTGCCTAGTACAGCACATTCATACCTGGGTAATGCCAACATGTTAACAGCAAGGTAAATTCTGCAGATGGCAGTCGCTACGCACCGGCTCCGAAAACTCATGCAAGTAACGTAGTTCAGTTCAAGCCTTTGCCTTGAATATATGCAGACAACCTCAGCTTAATCCACTGCAATTGAAATTGTTGCGCTGCAATGACTGGGCAAAGATGTGCCGGTCATTCGTAATCAATGCAATGTTCAGAAGCATCTGCGGCGTGTGAGAACCTGTGAGGCACCAGAAAAAGAGGAGGGTGTTTCATCCTGGAGGAGTGCAGAACGGTCCACAGGAGGGAGGGGCCTGCTACACTTCCCATGATCCTTTGCTGCCACTTATATTCCTGGCCAGCTTCAAGTTTGCATGAACGTGCAGGGCTACTAAAAATGTATCCACCTGCTCCACGATGTACAGGAACCACAATATCAAGAGGGAATTCTGAGACTAGGCATTAGAATATAAAATGTTTACCATTTTTGCTTCTGATAAAAAAAAAGCAAAAAAAAAAAAATATGCACGATATTTGCATAACTGTACAATCTTGATTATTAAAGTACTACATTCCAAAGGAATTAAACGCTCATGGTACATTCTAAGCTCGTCATGTACAAACGCGCAGGTTCACAATGGGCCCACAGGTTTTTGGGATCCTGAATCTGAAGGAGGCCCCAGACCAAGGCATGCCGGGTTCTCATGTGTAACGAGGTAGAACATGCAGCTGGGAAAAAGTGAGTGGCCGTGGCCTCTCCGTACACTGTCTACATTAACCAGCAGCAGTGAGGGGCCGTGTCATGTGGGGAAGCAGACCCTGGGCTTCCCCCGCTGTCCGGGACACATGTTCCGAGGGTATGTTGGATCTGCGTCGCTCCCCACGGCATGGCACATCCCAGCCAGCTCTTTCCCCTCCCTCTTTACAGGAGGATGCCTGGGGGGTTCTAGGTGCTGCAGTGTTCTGTGGGCCTGACAACCCGGCCTGCAGAAGTTCTCTGTTCTGCCTATGCCGGCCCGCGCCTGATCAGAGGTGCTCCTGAGGTGGACGCAGCAGCACCGGCCGCTGTCCCAGCCAAGAGGGTCCTCCATGGAACAGCCACAGGGCTGGTCCTCTGCGTCTGCCTGATCCATCAGGCTGATGTTACATGGGCCACTTCCGTGGGAAGTTTGGGTCGACAAGCCCTGGATGCGCCGCTCATCATCAATCATCTCCAAGAACTTAGCCTCTCCAGGTTGATAATGTTTTGCTTTAGTGGCTGCAGGGGGGAACTTGAAATGGCAGCCACAGGCCACGGTGTGACGACCCTGGTCCGCTCTGGCGCCCTCTAATGCCCCAGATGGTGCAGTACCGTTTCTTTCCATTGTTTCACTTGAACTACAGCTTCTCCTTTTGACGTTGAAAGTGCATTGGGTGAGCAGGTCCTGCCGCCTTTGAGAAGGGGACCCTTGCCGCCCATGATGGGTGGGGGGGCTGCCATTCCTCATGTCCGGCCGCGCACTCCCGCCAAGACTCCCGCTGCGAAAGACGAAGGGGTCGTAGTCGCTGCTCAGCGAGCTGCGGAAGGTGGAGCAGCTACCAAACGTGGCCTGGTTGCTGGTCTCGGTCGCGTCCAGCATCGAGTCGCTAGAGGAGGAGCGGCCACCTCCACACCTGGCGGCGCTGCTGCTGGCGCTGCCAGGCCCGTCTCCCAGGTAGCCGCTGCATACTGACTGGTTGCCATGGTAACAGGTGTGGGCGGAGCCAAGGCAGGAATGGATGCCGAGGGCAAAACCCGTGTGGAGCACAGCAGGGCAGATGAGGCTGGGCGACGGGACGACCTGCCCACCCCCAGGACTGCTCGGAGCCTGGGGGAACGTTAACCCTTGGTAGAAGTAGTGCTGGTACATAGTGTCATTTGGGGAGACACAGGGAACTCTGGGAAAGGAGCGACCGTGGAGCCTGGAGCGCCTGAAGGTGGACGAGTAGGCCGACGGCTGGTGGTATGCCCCAGCGGGCTGGACGTAGACTCCTGCAGGCTGGGGGCAGTCCGCCATGAGCCGAGATGAGGCCCCACCTGCCTGCCGGACAGGGGGGTAGCCACGGAAGTTGGCGGAAAACCGCGGGGCGTACAGCGTCCGGTCGACACGCCCCCCAGTCTGTGTCGCTGTGGCTGCAAGGCTGCCACGGAGACCCATGCCGCCGGAGTTGGGGTATCCAGGGGGGGTGCGGTGCACACGGCCCGGGGGGTGGGCCGGGAGGACCACCCTCGGACGACGAGCATGCGGCGGAACCCCCGAGTTGACGCAGGCAGAGCTGAGGTTTCCCTTCTGTTGTTCTGCACAGAGGAGAAAGAGCCATGACATGTAGCTGAGGGGAAAAGCAATTAATGTACTTTAATCTAAAATGGACTGAAATGTTAGCATCTACGGAAGCCGCGAGTGACAGCAGCTCTATTCCAATCCCTCATGTCTGCACCAGGAGCCGAAGGAAAAACCCCAGCACTGAGCAGCCCTGTAGGTGGCGCCACATAAAGCTCACCAATGATGTTGTGCCGGCAGTGAGGGCAGGTGTGGTGTTGCAGGAGCCAGGGGTCCACACACCTCCTGTGGAACCTGTGGGCACAGGAGATCACCCGCAGCTCCTGGGGAGGGGAAACGGTCACAGCAGCAGGTGGCGCTGCAGTTAAATTGCTTTATCTTCAAGTCATTGTTGCTGCAGCATTCAAACTGACACACACTTCCTGTGATGTCTCAAAATCAGCCGCCCTGACCTAACAATTCAATCTGATTTCAATTCCAAACTGGCAGAATTGACTCATTTTTGCCAATGCATCTTTAGAACTATCATTGCGTAGATTGTCAAACATAGAATTAAAAAACTGTACCGTAGCTATCATATGGTCGATTATCATGTTAAACAACCAAAAAAGACTAGTTTGTGTTCAGGTCATCTTCAGTTAATTTAATTGTTAACATTTGATGATGTTTTCTGCACCAGAGCACCATTAGTGAGAGTGCAAACAGCACACCTATACCAGTATAGTATATACTGGTGTCGAACTCCAAGCCTGGTGGCTGAAGCTGTGTGTAGCTTAGTTCTTTCCCTGTTCCAACACAAATGATTCAGCTCAAGAGCTGTGTGGTAATTAGCACAAGGAGTTTAATCTGGTGTGTTAAATGTGTAAATATTTTCAAAGTCACTGGGAAAAGGCATACATTCCTTCTATGTTTACAACACACTGTTCCTCCATTTACATGCTTAGTGAGGATGAGAAGCATTTAAAAACCAGATTTCTAAAAAGTCAGAAGACCTTTATTTTGAATGAGCAGCTATTTAAGCAGACGAATGTTACTGTCGTCGTTCTTCATTCACAGTAAGTGTGGGATTAAATCCACACAGGAACGTACATTTAATTACTTCCATCTGCCATACTCTTCCTGACTGTGCATTTACGGGGTGAGGGATTTCTTGTTTACTGGAAGACGAACACTGGGCATTTATCACGCCGCTTTAAACACCATTTTTTATTCACTTAACCTTGTTGCACTCCTCCCTGCCAAATTAGGTTTTAAATTAGTCTTGCTGTGCAACACAAGGCACCAAGGATGCTTCCTGGCTCATTATAACATCAATATCGAACTGGAAGTGGAATTAAATTGGGTGTCCACACGGCATTCTTATAGACTCCCACAGTAACGTTTAATCGTTCAGCTTCAGCGAGCGCTCGCATAAAAGCTTCTCCTGGTAAAACACTACGGTGCGTCGCAGGTGTTTCAGTCAACGGTAACGCAAGCAGGAGGCAGAACTCATAAAATAGAGGTCTTAAAGTTCATCCCTTAAACCCTCTCCTCCGTTGAAAGCAGAAAGAAATCGAACTCTGTGCATTAACCTCTCATTTGCAAGCACACTTATTTCTAGAGTTAAAAAAATAAAACAAAAAAATTGTTAATTTTACCCTGTAGGTGGCAGCAGAGCTTCAGGCTGTGTAACCACTACGGCACCTTTCTTAGGATGCCTTGAGAAAAAGCCTGGCCGACGGTTCGGATAGGCGCCCGACAGAGTGCAGCTGTTAGCTCAGTGGTGATTATCTGAAGTGGTTCATAGTGCAGCTGCTATAACCAGACCCCGTCCGGCGACTGACCTCTCCGTCGAGGTACCGCTCCAGGCAGATGGCACAATCGGAGGCAGAGCTGCCGCAGAGCGAGTCGCGGTGCCCCTTGGCCTTGAAGTGACGCGTCTCCATCTTCTCCAGGGCCTGCATGGCTGCCCTGTTCACGGACCCCTGCCGGGTGAGGAGAGCAGCCTTCCATCAGAGCACTGATGGCCGCCAGCCGAGTTTCGAAACCGAACGTGACGCCACGAAGACGCTCCGTCGAGTGCCAACTGTAGCTCCTGCCTCGGGCTGATGAGGAGCTGGCGCGGTGCCGCCTTACAGAATGAAGTCTACGGGAAAGACGACAGCAAAGCCAAGGGAGGGACTTGCCTGGGTTCTCCGTTGCTTGAGCTTGATCTTGATGAGCAGGAGAAGGCAGACGAGGGATACCGCCACGAAGAAGGCCAAGAAAACACCCATGTCGAAGAACTCAGCTGGCTGCTGTGGAGAGGAGAGCCTGCATGAGAGGGAAATCAGGCCCTTCCAGGGGCCGACTGACCTCCAGCTCCACTGAGAACATGCCAGGAGATATTAAAATAAAGAGCTCTGCCAATGGCGGTTAACTCCCAAATCATTACTTGTCAACATGGAAAATGTTGAATGAGACCAGGGTCCGAAACACAAGAATGGGCTCATGCTGAAAACCTGCCATGATCTCAGTTGTAGAATTGGCAGATTTCCCCGTTTCTATCAGCTTTACGATGACTTATCAGTATCTCAATTCACCACTGAGATTATCATCGTTCCTGTGGTTTCACACCAAAACTGCACCTGTTCCTTGCCAACACATCACTTATACGCGAATCCAAATACATAATTCAGCCGGCTCGCTTCTCTGTATCGCTTTCGTCGTCGCTCACCCGGGGCGGTCCGTGCTGGATCCTGGCACGGGCGACCTTCTGCTTGTTGACGATGTTCATGAGCTTCAGCGCATCACCCCCCTTCACAAACACCACAGGCCTCTTCAAGGGGACGTCGGAGTCCTGGTCCAGCTTCAAAGACGCACCACACACATTGGATATGACACACGCCCTCAGTAATACTCTTATATGACTATTATCCTTTATCATCTTTTAGGGAGCAGAAAGTGCCAGATGCTGATTGGATACCAACCTGGTCAATGGCACCAGGGTCCTCAGACACGTCCAGGATGACTGCAGTGGCCCCTCTCTGGACAGCTCTCTTAGTCTGGATGGATGGATGGATGGAAAACAGGACTGATGAACCAACAACTTCAGTCTTCAATGCAAAGGCAAGAAACTATGGTTGTGACCACATGGTAAATCCCCATCAGACTGGGCTGGCCAGGTCCAGGTCTCACTCCCATCACAGTGGCATTCTGGTGCCAGAACAGGTCATAGATTCTGAAAGTGGCCAGTAAGGAATTTGTAAGAAAAGGAAGTTGTGCCTTTACAAATGTCCCAAAGCCATATCTCAGACAAAAAGAAAACTTAAAAGAATATAAAGGTTTGAAATCTGGTTTTAGTTCAACTTCTCTTTTCTATTGTTGTGCCAATTTCCATCCTTTAGTTATATATCAATTGATACTGAGATAATGCATATATGCGTCACTTACATTCAATTTCTTCTGTGATATCTAAAAGCAATTTGACAAAACTGCACAAAAAGTTCATTGTCAATATTTAAATAATCAGGATCGAGTTGTTTGAGCCCATTGAATTCCCAGGTGTGACAGGGTAACTGGAGACAGTGTGAGCCATTGTGATTTCTATCCAGTGTGTCATTAACAGAGGATTCTCACTGTGGTTTTTCGAGGTCTTTGACTGGTTGTTTAAAAAAAAGAAACAAACATAAAGGTTAAACTCTCCGGGTTTCGGATCCTCACACATAAAAAAAAAAAAGAGTGATTAAAAAAAGTTTAATTTCTCAGATGACCGGCAGAAGTGGACGCAGGCATGAGAAGGAAGGAAGGGCGTCTAGTTGAGGAGGAAAGGAGGCAGCATTTCACAGCCGTGAGCAGAGAGGGAGCCAGGCCAGCGCGGATGGCATGAGGAGGCCCCGTACAGCCCCACTCCCGTTACGGCCCTTGGCCATTCGGGGAGGCTCCCGAGATCCTGTGACGCAAGGTGCCGACGGAGCGGGGAGGCGCGTGGCTGCCGGGGGGGGACTGCAGAGCGCCTTGGGGCAGGAGGAGCATCCCTGTGTGCCGGGAGACCGAGGCTCACCGAAAACAGCACCGGCGCAAAGAAGCAAGAACGGGCTTCGACCTGATAAAAATCAGCATCAAGGTCAATCCGTCAGCAAAACAGGCTCCCCATTTGTAACCAACGGCAGATTAAATTCATCCGCTCTGAATGGAAACTCACACTCTGGAGAGCCACCTCACCAGACAGACACAGGTCTTTGGCAGAGCATCTAAGCGGCTTGTTATTCTGCCGGGGAGGGACACGCCCAGCTCTGACTGGGTGTCCTAACCTTCCATTAGAGCCAAACTGAGGATCCCTCAGCCAGTATAATTAAGGCAATGAGGATTTTGCAGTACCCTGTCCTGGTACAGTTTGAGGTTTTATGTCAGCATTTTATTCCAATCTTTTCTCCTTGATACCTCCAACAGTGTATGTATAGCTTAATGACAAAATGGTCAGAAATGCCTCTGCATAGGGCAGATAAACTCTGGAAAGGAGCTGCTTTTCTGCAGGATACTGGCCCTCAGCCTATCACTAAGCTTCTCTGCATTATGCAAATCTGACCCAAACATCTCTAAACAAAACAAAACAAAAAAAAAAGGCTTGAAGAAATGCTAAGACGACAGAGGATCAGGTTTATCCAATTTATTATTATTATGAAATTTGAGGAGAAATACACTATAAACAAAGTCTCTCTATTCCCATTTGTCAACTAGTAAGACTCCAAGATTTATGAATTTCACCCAAAAATATTTAAATCTAATGCTAAATCTCTCCTGCTACAGTGAGCTGGAAGAACGGAAACTAGAATGAAAGAAATGAGGAAAAGCCTGAAAAAATATTACATTTAGATTAGAGAGATCAAAAGGTGTATGTTAGGACGTTTACTGGGAAAACGGGTCGAACCAGAGGTGGCAGTCTGGTTCTTCAACTGGACATGAAAGACCAGTCACGCTACACACACCCAGATGAGCACATTAATGGCTGAAAACCGGGCTCAGCATCTAATCGCTATGTAAACTTGCCTAAAGCACCACCTGCATCAGCATTGTTTGCGCAAATGTCACACCGTCCTCCTCTGTCCGCCCTCCTAACACCAGAGCGCACCTGCCTTCGCGCGTGAAAGGCATAGTGCATCAGGTATTTCACGTTTAAGTGAGAGTTCACCAGGCTATGAATGCTAGACACAAACCAGAGCGCCTTGCTTATTAGACCTTCCCATCAAGGCTGTTCATGGTTTCACTTCCTGTGGTTGAAGCTATAACCAGGTTCTCCAAGCTCACCTGCAGCACTTTACCAAGAAAGGCACATCATTTAAGGGGAAGGAGGGAGTTTCAAAACTCATGGAGATGAAGAGCAAGAAGTGGAGTGCAATGCCACCACCATCACCCCTGGTTTAAAAGGTTTAGGGACTGTGGTGAAATTCTGGACACTGTGATAAGCATCCAAATCTTCAGTGCTGGACATCGCACGCACCTGTGCACCCAAAGCTGGATGATCCCACTACGTCGCTACTTCCTGACCAGATCACATCACCCTCTCTGCTGGGAGGGGGGTCTGCAGAAAGGTGGCAGCAGCGCCCCCATGGTTTTCTGGGGGTCTGGTGTAGCCAGTGCTGGACTCCCCAGGAAGATGAGAAGGGCCTTTGACCAATCACAGTAAACCTCTCTGAGTTTGTGCTGCAGGCTGAGATCTCACGCAATACCCTTGGACAGGTACTTAGGAGATAATTCAGACCCTATTGATAAAACATGCCAGAAAGCACATTAGTAAGAAAGCAAGAACTTCTAATAAGTTAAGCCTCAAATTGCCCAAAAGGTAAGAACATTTCAAAGTGATTCGATCATGCTTTTACTAAAGCAGGATCTTAAAGGCACATTAACCAAATGCTTAACTTGGGAAAAGTTCAGCCAGAAATTCTTAGTAGGCCTTCGCAGTTTATAGCATGGGATAGCATGTGGGCGGCTTTGTGGCTCAAGCAGGCCGACATGTGACATTTACGCGCTGCGCCACACAAAGGCCTTCCTTGTGCCCTCGCATTCTTCCCTTCAGTTTACCCCGTTGCAATATTTAAAGGTCAAACATAGCATAACTGGCACTTCCTTTGATCTGACAGGGCAGGGGCAGGGACATGAACAAGACGACAAAGCTGTTCTTGTAAGCCAGTCCACAGCGAGTGATGCCTTAGCACATATTAAACAGAGCTTTATCACTTATTTGACTTCATCCAATTCACTGCCAGAAGTCAAGGAATCCAAACAAACGTTCCACAACGAACGTCTAACAGCCAAAAGGCTAAACCTGATTCTTGGGGGGCTCGGGAACATGCATTTGTTCTGAAATCCCTGGTCTGCCAGCTCATTCAGAACAAGCGGAAAAACCCACCAACCCCCCCCCCGGCCCAGAGTGAGGCCCCATGATCCCTGACACCCAGACAGAAGCAGCTCTGAAATGAGGCGAGCAGCAAGCGAGGGGCCGCCGGCACCATCTTCAAAAGGTCCGACGGCAAACAAAGGTGGAGCCTCCGAGCACGACGGGCATGCAGAGGAGAGCGCCGCCGTTCCGCCCGGAAGCTGGGACCGCTGGGCATGCTGGGACCTGACCGTTTCCAAAAGGCTAGAACAATCGCGGCGACTGTTTTGTTTTATTCTGCAAACTGACGCACGTCGGTTCAATGGCCTTTTCAAGTTGCCACAACTGAATGTTTAATCCCCTTCCCCATCTCACCTCATTTACCCAGAAGCCTTTGCTTAGCCCCACCCTCCTCTCCTTCAAATCAACACCACTATCAGCAAACATAGCCCAACAGCAAAGGGTGAAAATAGGATTGTATTGCGTACTGAGGAGTGATCTTGAACGCAGTAACACCTCCTCTCTGACAGGGGGTGCACTGTCAATAATGCAGTCACTCACATCACTGTCCGCTATTATTCATCAACAGGCTTCAGTGGATGTTATCACCAGCCAATTCGTTTGCAGATTATTTATGAGGACAGTGTTTTGATGGGGTTTTATTTCACATTCCATACACTCAAGTAAAAGCTGGATGTTGATGGTGATCACACGGCCTCACAGTGAGGTAAACACACTCTTACCTTCCCCAGAACCGTGAGGCAGCTTGGGTCCAGCTCAGGCTGCTCCAGCTTTACCACGCCCACCCAGCCGTAATCATGGAGATCCTCCTCGTTGTTGCCATTGCAAAGACCCAGGGGGTGGACCTGAAACGGCCCAGACAGCATGTCACACATCCAGCCACCAGGGAGTTGCGCGCGTGCCAAGCGGAAACCCACCAAATCAATACCACAAGGGGGCACCGTCATCTGGCATAGGCGAGGTCATGGGATCAGGTGCCTTTTCGCGAACCGGCAACTTAAAACGTAACAAATCCCACCTCGTTATTGTGACCCGTTTGAAAACATGCCACTAACCACAGTACAATAATTAAAGAGTGTGTAAACTTGGCTTCTACTGGGACATGGCCGAACGCCTTCAGCTAACGCAGATAAAAAGGCTTCCATTTGCCATGATTTAAGTGATACTATGGGGTTGTGCAATAAGTTCAATAACTTGTTAGAGATATTTTTCAAATGACCTTGACGTCCTATGGTTTCATAAAGTATTTCACTGGAACTGGTTTCCCCAAAGTCATGCCTTTTAATACAAAAATATAAAAAAGTACAAGTACCGTACAAGGCAAATTTTCACATATTTGACCTTAACATCTTTAGAAAGTTACCAAAATACTGAGGCGACGTGAGTACAACCCAAAGCATTTTGCCCTGACACGCACACAAACAGCAGCATAAGAAAGTAATTATGTATTCGCCAAGGACCGACACCACCAGGAAAACAGATTTTTATAACCTCCATCTTCAGTTATAAAAACGCCCAAAAGGTTTATAAATAAGTCATTTACTGGCCGTTTCTGAATGCTTACTGAAACAAACAATGATGATGACCCTTAAGCACCAAAAGGGTCATTTATTCCCCAATAACCTCATAAATTAGCATTACTTCAAATGCTTTGATGGACTGGCCTGATCACAAGCTCCCAAAAGCCACCCCCCGAGCGAATCGCGGCATTGACACCCTCCCCAAAGGGTGAAGCCAGGCTCACATTGAAGGGCTATAGAGCCACATCAGCCTATCACAGTCTGGGTGTGCAGGTTTCACAGGGTGTCAGGTGCCTCTGCTTGGCACCAGAAGGCGTCCCTGCACCCCTCAGGCTCAGGTGGCGAAGGACACAAAGGAGCACATGTACTCCCAGTGGCCGTGTTCTGCTAATCGGGAAGGAGGTTCTGGCAGAATAATGACGCATCCTACCAGTAAAGTGC
>JABFEA020000011.1:32197-48247 GCA_019775915.2 Cyphomyrus plagiostoma | reverse complement strand
TGCCCGTTGCTTCCGGGATAGGCTCCGGACCCCCCGTGACCCAGTAGGATAAGCGGTTTGGATAATGGATGGATGGAAAATAATCCATCCTACATCTGCACTTAAAGTGTGGTTTTGGGGTAGACTGGGGCTCTGCAAATTGTCAGTATAATATACAAAACTCTTAAGAGGTTTAAAATGAATTTGCTTACAACAGTAATCTCCCAGCCTTCATGAAGCCCAATCCAACAAATAAACACACACTGTGCTGTTCATTCATATAAATGACTTAGGTCACACAGAAGTGGAAAAATCCTGCAGCAACGGCCAAATGATAATAAAGCAAGACCAGGCAGCCCCCTGTGTAGACGCCACAAGAAACTGGGAAGAGCTGACTTGATGGATACAGTGGCTTTCCATTGATGAAAACACTCAGTCACCTCTCATTAGAGCAACTGTTGACTAAACTTGAAGGCCTGAAACTTAGGATGCAATTCCAGCTGCAATCATGAGTTGGATGTGAATGCTGCTGGTGTAGTTGGCATGTTTGTGGTCTAACCGTGCCACAAACATTTCCTGCTTCAACAAAGTGGACCGTACATTAAATACTCCCCGACACTCCTCCCATTAACTGGCTCAGTTTACTGGGCAAGAAATGAACCATAATCACATCAGACAGTGAACGGCAACCCGGAGACGGACAGGGACAGAGGGGAACTCAAAGGGTGCACTGATGTTACAGCTCCCAGACAGCCATCGACTGAACGCATGCTTAACAGCGCTGACAGGACTGCCTGAATCAAGACGTTCAAAGACATACAGGATGATGTCACCTGGTACCTAAGGCAGCCAGAGTCATGAAGAAAGAAAGAGCTGTAATATAGGTTTGGTGCCGGTGGGAAGCAATTGAATCCTTTTAATTATCTACAAACACAGAAACTGCAGCAGAGTGTGCTACAGCCCACGGCCATAATCAACACAAGGCTCTTAAATGTACCAGATTCCGTTGTTGGCATTTTGTTTTTGGGGTGAGCTGAGCCCTTATTCATACAGTCCTTGAAATCCAGCCCAAACCAGGCTGCACCAGTCTGGGACCCATAAGTACACCAGTATTCTGTATCCGCACTGAATTTGGACCTTTCTTCCAGGGAGCCGGGCGTGGGGAGGATGCTATAGACTCAACAGGGGCCTACTGTCTCACTTCCTACCACACCAGACACCCTGATCTTTATATAGGGAAATTGGGGGGGGGGGGGGAGACAATGACCAACACGATACAGCAAACCCATGTGGGTCATGTTACGTCCAGCTCCGTCCGATCCTCATGTGTGCCACGTCCACCTTGTTACCTTTTGTTTATTCCGGATTGTTCTCACCTGTTCCTTGTTAATGTCTGCTAGCCCGGTGTATTTAGTCCTCATCTGAGTCAGTCTTCCCCAGACTTGTCATTGATGTTACCTTGTGTCGGTTCGTTTGCCCTGTCCGTGATAATAAATGTTCGTTTTGCCCGATTTCCTGGCTCCTCTTCCCTGCTTGACCGCTCGCCCACCGACGCCGCAACAGATCAAAAGAGCATGGTAGTTTTACACACACACAAAAAAAATGTTCCGAGGACAATGAAAAATGATTGGTCCACAGAGATACCCAATCTGATTGTAGAGGGAGTGGATTCAAGTAACTAGAGAAGGTGGGACCAACCAGTCAGATGTTTATATCACACCTCCTCTGGTTGCTGGTACCCACCTCCTCTACAAGTTGATTGGACCACAGAGAACCAATCGGTTTTCATTCTGCCCTCAGAACATTTTTTTTGTGCAAGAAACTCACAAGAGCTTCAAGGCAACCAGACTAATGGCTCGTATTATAAGTTTGCCACAGATAAGACAGCCAAGCTCACCTGATCCAAAACGCTGAAACAAAGCTGAAAATGTCAATGTGTTGGATTTTATAATGTTAGCAAACTCAGAGGGGCAGGGCAAACACACAGAGCAAAGACTCTTCAAATTACCAGATCCACCTGCCGTCCCCAGAGAGACCACCCAGCAGCGTTTCAAAGACCTGATTAGACTTTCATAACACTATGAAAAACAGCAGCATTAGCATTACTTTTATGACTTTAAACAGACTATCAGGTGTAGCCAGAGAACCAACACAACAACCAACAGAGGTTAACTCAGAAGGACGTCCAAAAATCATTGGATTATAGAGCATTCCACGTAGAGTTAATAAGCAGTTTGTAGTCCAGCACTTTAACCAGAAAGGGCCCGCTGAGAACATGCTACTTTCAGGAAAGTTGCCCCAGTGAAGCTTTCTATTGTGATTTTTTGCTGGAAGAGGCTACTTAGAAATATGCGTCGCCTAAAAAGACACATTCGGTCACTTAAAGGATCATGTGAATGTACCGCCTATGTAGGCATGGGCATGTACACTGGCGGTAACAAGCAGGTGATTTTAAAAAGCAACATTATAGCAGTTTAACACTGCTGCTTAACGGCCTATAAAAAGTCATTAACAAGAATGCCCTCTTAACTTGACTGAACTTGACTCACTTTTCCTTCATCTTACACGTAACAGTAAAATGTATACTTAGCTGCGTTTAACTCTGATTTACAGGCAATATAATAATACATTTCTTATCGGATGACAGAACAAATACCAAAAAGGTTTATGCAATCTCGTGTAATCGTTTATTTGGTTTGGGAATTTCCATTCAGCTCCTCAAAAACAGCTGCAACAAGTGAAGCTGACGAACCATGGCCATGCCGCACGACATATTGTCGTCAGAGACGGAGAACTAACCAAAATCACAGGCAAGCAGCGGAGATCACGCCTTCTGCTGGCATGCACACCAAAACGTGGGGGGACGCTCACTGCCATCACGACCGGGCTCACCTTTATTTAACATATCAACATCGGATAGATTTCCCACCTGTTTGCATGAAGCCCAATGAAACCAACTGATTCACGCCGAAGTCTGAAACAGCGACAAAGCAAAACACAGTGCTCAACATCTGTATTACATTACTGTAATTACATTCAACGGCTCGTGTGCAATTATGGGCGACTATATTCGACACTAAATACAATTAGTTAGAAAATGTTTTGCAACTTGTTTTCACATACTCGCTTTGAATCAATATTATGATTAAAAGTCAAACGCAAAATACACCGGTCATCGAAAGTTGTCAGGTTGAGTTACCAAATAACTTCAAGTAGGTTATGAATATTAAATAAACGACAGGGTGCCGCTTCCAACAAAAATACATCTTTGAACCCGAGTCGACGTCCATGACTTTTGCGGCAGAATAGGAGCCATCTTGGGACCACCCCCTCCAAAAAAAGTTGGGGGTGGAGGATGATCAAAGTGAAAAGAAACGGCACCGCATGCAGTCCAACACGCGTGAGGATAAGCGGACATTTCCCTGTTTCCGTACCTGTACGATCTCGCCTTCTGCACTGATAGTGGCTCCGGCTTTGGAGAAGCGACCTTGCAGACCCGTAGTGTAAGTCGTGTAATCCCCGTTGGGACTGGACTCGAACAGCACCACTTCGACGAAGGCGGTGTCCTTGGCAAAGGCGCTTCTCGAAGCCGCCACGGTCACCAGGATCAGGAAGGCCACCGGACCGCTCCGTGGAAAAGTCATCATAGTGCCGCCCAGGTCGACGCCGATCGGCACATAATTCCCACTTGCGAGGGGAATGCCCCTGACTCAATACGAGCACTTAGAAAAACTCAAGAGATGGAGCACCGTGCTTGTGTGGAATGGGTCGCAAAAAACGACGAGCAAACTGCGAGAAATGGACGGAAACGCACTCATTTGCTCCTTCGCAGCTTTATCATCTGCAAGGCGTCTCGCTTCTTTTGCTCTTCCCTCGCCCTCTGTTATTTCTAGTCCTATAAAGCGGACCTCTTTTGATCTTCAAACACGTGATTTTTTTTTCCCAAAAGGGTTATCCCCACCCACAATATTCCTGACCCTTTACTTCCCACTCCCAGTTTTCCCGCAGCTAGTAAAGTTAAGGGCGCGCTAACACTGCCAATTATGCCGAAAGCAGAAAAAGATAATCTTTTTAGTTTTACTTTCATTGTGGTAGATATGGCATTTGATTTGATTTACGCTCAGAAAATGCCTCAACGTGTCTATTGTCTTAAGTTTGAAAACAGGTATACGTGATAACAGGGCACACCAAAGAATAAAACACGTTTTCCAGGAAAATTACCTTTTAATTTTGTAGCCTGTACTATCGAGAACTAACTGCCTAGATTTTTTTAAAACTGCAGTAACATCAATTAAAAAAAAAAAATCCCGAATTTACTGTGGCGTAATTAGGTTCGTTGTTTTCCGAAATATTGCGATTATTTTTTCTTTCAGAGTTAGAGAAAAAAATAACTGAAGCAAAAACTACAAAATTGTCTAGACTAGCAATTTGAAATAGTCGAAAAATAGGAAATACTTTGTTTAATTTAATTTAGATTTCCCTGTTAGGAGAATCAAGAAGCGAGTTGACATTTGCCGATTTTGTGTAGTAATGTTGAATGCTGTGAATGATATGTGACTTACAATGACACATGATTCTTACATTATTATTGTTCGTATTGTATTCTTGAGTTTTCACATTGTGGCAGTCACGGGCAGATGGTGAAAACTGCCACCTTCCACAATCTGCGTAAACTACGTGCTAAAAGATGTTTACATTTGCATCCCTCTCAAGTTTCACTCAGTGGAATGGAGTCACTGGAATGCAAACTAATAGTGAATGGAGGTTTGTTCCCCTGGTCCCAGACTAAACATTTCCCCCCTCCGTTTCTTTTCACTCAGAGCTATAGAAACAGCCAAGAGAGGTGCCCATTTCCCCCCAGGGTCCACACCTACCCTCCTGAGTCAAAACTGACTGGAAATGTGCTTGTCTGCTGCAGGACTTACAAAGGGTCTGTGCAACTTCAGAAGTAGCGGTACTTACTGACAGCTTGAGGTCCCATCCCATCTTGTTTGAAGAACATGGTGGGGAACCAATAAAAAAACGAACAATTTCTTGTTAATTTTCATCACATTGTAAGTATGTGGAGGACACAGATACATCACATGGGAGGTTGGACCACAAAACAAGACAGCAGTGAAGAAAATGCTCCTCCCAAATACAGAACAGATTGATAATTGAGTTTATTTCATGCGGTGCCTCATGATCAGGGGATGAGCCCCCTTCCCCCCGCCAGTCATCTTGCGCTTGGTAACTGCATATTCCAGTGTCCCGTATTCCCTCTCCTCCATACCCCATCCCAACTCCTGACGCCTACTCTACCACATGTCACTGCAACATGGAATCCTACTTCCCAGGGAGCTCACAAGACCAGCCAATGACACTGCTGCTGAACAGCCAAATGTGTTTGTGTTCGCAGTGAAGGACAGCAATTCTGTAAGTGAGATCAGGCCCCACATCACCACAAATCTACGCTACCTGTACTTGTTTTCCCCAGTGAGATTGCAAAACGAGGAAAATAAACTAGTAAACACCACAGTACTCACTTCCCCCATATCCAGAAACACAATGTTGTAACATATGTCAGCTATAAACTGCCTTGAATCCCCTTTACCATACACCAGCTGTTTCTGAAAGCAAGTCTTGCACACACAGGAGGTTATTAGTTTCATCTCACTTAACTGGAGAGCTGCCACCAGGACAGTAACCAAGGAGTATGCTTAGTAGTATTCCTTAGAAAGTGTTATATTCAAGGTGACAGAGTAGAGTTCCTCTGATAAAAAAGGACAAGACTAATGGCGACTAATTGGCTGGAATGAATTTATCTAATATAGTGATCATTACGGTTAATAAAAAGTTTTGTCTGCGATATCGTAATCGCAATTCTGAAGAACAGTGCAATTTAACTGAATCGTATTACGTTATGCCGCCCTCTTGCGGTTGTTTGTCGTCGGGAACTGATGCTGTTTGACGTCCGCTCTCAGAGCAAATCTTTGAGAGTCGTTAATGGTAACAGGGCTTTTCAAAGTCCATGTGACACTGTTAATTTGGATACCCCAATATAAGAAAAGCATGAGCAAATATATTTTTTTTAGAATTTAATATGTATACTATATATACAGGCTATGAAGTGGTTTTGAAACATGATCGTATATTCGATTAATCGCGAAGGTGTGTGTGTGTGTGTTAAAAATAGTTTTACAGCCGTATTAGCAATTTTTTTCTGATTACACTGTGCTAACCTGTGCCGTAACACTGACCGGCCCTGCCTCCACTCACCTGAAATCCGTTACGGACTAGGCCTAATTCTATATCGAAATTTTTGTTCTGTTTTGTTCTATTTGTTATATAAAATACACCATTTTGTCGGTCTAACGTCCAACCACTTCACGGCATCCTTTAATGACGTGCACATTAGCTAATGTAATGATAAATTATGTAATGTTACTGTACTATTTACACAGCGATCATACTGCAATATTCAATTACAACAGCAGGCGGCACAAAAAACCAAAGAGTCATTTGTACCAGAATGGCCCACCAGAAGATTAACGCATGTCCTGGTTTTAATTACACTTAGGTTTTCAAGTACGTCATCGAAGAAAGTAGCTCCATAATTACTATTTATGAGCCATACCTCCAAGCAGTAAACCTTAGATACAGCTAGACATTCTTTATAAGAACAAAACTGCATTACATCAGTGTTACACTACTATACTGCATAACAACAACCCTGCAATACACCAGGCTCCTAGCAGACAAAGCAAGGATCATTCATTGTAGGGTGGTTTTTCTCAAATTCTATAGCTGCAATGTTACTTGATATTAGAATGCATTGCTGTCCTCTTTGCCCCATTTGCAATGTCAAGCATGTGCAAACTTGTTTAACATTATATGACGAAGGAATTTAAATCACCGAGCCTTGTTCCCAGAATCCTTCTCTGTGCCCATAGAGACCAGCTGTATTGTTATTTTCCGTTGTGTGCAATGCAGCGCCTCATGCTGTTGGTGTTCACTTCACAGGAGGACAATGCTGGGCAGGTACCTTAAGGGGACTTTAGCACAGCTCCCTTCAGACTATCATTAAATGATATCTGCTGACTGTAAGTTAATAAGTAAGCAAGAAGTAAAATTTGAAGCTATCCCAGTATCCCCGGCAGCTGCAATAATACACTGAAAGCGTGAACAACACCCATATAAGTGGATTGAGGTTAAGGAGTTAGCGTAGCTTTGCAGCAGGGGTGTGCTTGTCTCTGGTTTATGGGGTCTTGCTGAGCTCACACTTCAACACTGCTGAAGCCAGTGAAACTGAGTTGCGTCAAACAGAAGAATTCAGGCATTAATCATAATAAAAATATGTGTTGATGATTTGACTTGTCACCCAGCTATAGGATGTGAAAGATTTCTTCCCTGTAGTGTCTGCTGAGTAGTGGAAGAAAAGGGAGGCGTCTTGACCTGGAATCATCAACGTGTCCATACAAGGACAAAGGTGTCCATGGCAAGACTCAGCTAAACCATGCCGACAAAGTATTGGGACACGCCTCTGAATCATTGAATTCAGGTGTTTTATTCAGATCCATTGCTACCGGTGGATAAAATAAAGCACCTAGTCAATAACACTCTCAAAAAGAATTGGTACCTTTGCTTGTCACTAGTTCTGTACCCTCAAGGGTCTGCCAATTGTACCCTGGCAGCAGGTAAGTGCACTTTTAGTTCAATTTAAGGTACAGAAATGGAGCTGTCATTACTGTAAAGGTGACGTGAACTCTGCATTGAGGCCTATGGATTTAGAATGGGATGTCATAAAAATTCCTGTAGATTTAATGGTCAGGTGTCTCAATACTTTTGTCCATATTGTATACGTCCATGGCAAAATGTTTCTATCGAGGGGAATAAATGTAGGTTTTTCAATAGCATGTCAGCGGTAAATTTGCATTTTGATCAAATGACCATCAGATTTCACCCTGGTGTTGAGCCCGGGTCTTGACCTGACAGTGAAGCCCAGGTGCAGGTGGGCTGGAAGCAGGGTGAATCTCTCCGGCCCCTCCTACGTACCAGCATGTTCACGCCGCTGCCGTCCAGTTTACACCCCGCTAATCTTTGCATATTATCACTTTGACTGTGGACATGACGCAGCATATGGGGATATTTATTCAACTGAGAATTCGATGCAGACTCGTGTTGGTGCTCTTTAGTGCTCTTTCTGAGTACACTACGTTATTCCACAAATAATGTACTGGATGCTGTCTTTGACTACCCCAGAAACTTCATCTCACCTTGCTTTGACTCCACAGATACTTCATCATGCTGGGTTGGGTCGGCACAGCTCATGCTGTCATCTTTATTTCCCCCTGCACCTGGTATCTAAGATGGACATTCAGTCGGTTCCCGTTTCTAACAATCGGTGTCGAACCCCCACCCATCATCCCTGCTGTTCTGCCCAGATGTTGTCCCACATGGGGACTGTGTAATTAGAGGTACTGACCGTATCCGCATATCTGCTATGCATGGTAGAAACCTAAGCAGGTCATGAAGCACCCAGAAAAACACCAGAAATGATCTGACCTTCCAACACAACTCTGGCCTTGTTAGCTGGATTAAATAAAAAGTTTCATCATCTATAAAAAAAATGCTGTTTCTGTTTCTTTTGTTCTTTGAAACTATTATACTGCAAAAGATGCTAAACATAATTAAAACAAAATACAGTACAATGAAATTCATTAGTTCCTCGTAATAATTGTGTGCTTCATAAAGTTTTCTCTATTTCCATTTTTATTGCCTTTCTGCTCCTTTGAAAGGGAAAATAAAACTTTGCAAGGTCTGAGAATTACAAACGGAAATGCTTCACACTCTGACTGTCTGCCTCAATCTGCTGCCTGTTTCTCAACTATCAGCTTTGGTCAGTGATGATATCTAATTCCCACAGAAGCTCAAACACCCGTACCATATGATGTTAAAGGAGTATAAGGTTTTTTTTTAAACGTGTAGATTAATACACTCTTCTGTAGATATGATTAGTTGTATTAAAAGTCTGATTTTCATGACACTGTAGAACTGAAAGGCTGGAAATGTAATAATTTATTTAATAAATCCACCTTTTAAAAGCAGGCAGCAGCGCAGTGGTCGGGTGGCAGTGCAGTGTTTAGCAGGTCTGAGTCTCAGCCGTGGCTCCACACGTGTAGCACTCCTCCCCATGTCATCAGCGGCTTTCCCCCGGGGTCTCCAGTTTCCCCCCACAGTCAAAATACATGATAAGGTAAACTGCAGTGTGTGTGCCTGCAACGGATTGGTGTCACATCCTGCTTAGCTTCTAGGAAAGGCTCCTGACCCCAGTCTCCCTGATTAAGACAAGCGGGTATTGAAAACGGATGGATATAATATCTCAAATGGACACAATACTTAGCAGTTTATAAAGCCACTGGATGGAAGTCACTATGTGTTTTTCCTATCACATAGCAAACAATGCTGAACAAAAAGATAATTTTGTATTCCAGTGACTAAAGCATTCAGTAATAACCAGGTTCAAGGTACTTTTGGATGCACGGAAATGAGCCATCCTTCCTGTGGGTAAAAAAAAAAACAAATAAACAACAAAAACCATTGCCTTTGAAAATATACTACCTACCACTGACCTACCCACCCCCCTCAACTAATCCTCAGCAATCCATTTAGCAAATTTTATCACTGGGGATGCCTCACCCCCGTAAAGATTTGACCCCCACCCCCCACCTTGAAGTACAATAATTACTCCAAGTTTCTGAACCTGTGCACATATTAGTGTGATGTAGCCTCACTGTGAATCAAGAAAGCATGCAAAATAATTACATTTATTCTCAAAACATCTCTAAGCATCATTTTCCCATCATTAATTCCAAGATTTTCCTCCCTCTCTACACATAGTCCAATAAGGACGAGTGAAGTATAGTGTGAGATAAGTGTGTGCAGTCACCGTCGGCTTCTTTTTACCCTCCTTTGTCAAACAGTAGCACAGTTGCAGAAGGCAGACATTCCCTCATTTCCACCCAGAGAGCTGTGGAGAAGGATTACAGAGCCTGTCTATTACTTTAAATCACCAATTTCAAAATACTCCTGTCATATTTTGTGGCCCACGGGAGACAATGGATGTTTGACTGCTTTTTCTTTCTTGTGCTGTGATCACCAAGATGCGTTGTGATGTTAATTAAATTGTTTATAATCGTTACATCTTGCTTCCTTCCCTCGAAAGAAGCCCCTACTAACTCTGTGAGCATCTACAGCAGTCACGCCACCCTTTATTTAACGGGCAAGCAAATCGTTACGTTTTTTTCTGTTAAGTGTACGTATTAAACGGGTTAGTCTGACCTTCAAGGTGTTTTCTCGTATTTTTACGACCGATCGCATTTTATTACGTAATATGGCATCTTATTTCTGATGTCGTGACTAGCCTTCTGTTCTTTGCTTTGTGAAACAACTGCCTGTTATTGCATCACTCATCTGTGGACAGCAGGTTAAAATGAGTTTACAGGAGAGGTACCACCTATTAGTCAAAGCAAAGAGACGCATAAATAAGCGATGCTTAAGTAGATACAAGCTTTGCAACCCGGTATCGACTTAAGTTTGTCCCATATATAATAATGTTTCAATTGTATCATGTTTGTATTTGTCCCGGCAGCTTCCACACTTATAGCTTAAAAAATCGTTAACAGGTGCATATATGTTAAAAACAACGAAAAATGATGCAAATCGTATGAAACTGCATATACAAGAACTGAAAATTATGCATGAAACTACAAAAACTGTCATAACCCTGAAAGTAAAACCGATTTTAATATGCCAAGTGTACTTGCTATTTTAGCCTCGAAATCCTGTGAAAAAATATTTTGAATAACGCTATTTTCAATTTCGTTCAATTTTATTTATTTAAAATAAATTACTAATTACTATAAATTGATCACATATATCACAGACGCTCTCAGGCTGTAACAACATGGTTGTTTGAAAAGGTTACTGTGATTGTCGTGGATACATAAAAGCATATAATCGACAGTTAATAGAGTAGTACAGGGACGTTAGATACTTTAAAGGAATGCTCCTAGCTGTCACGGTGACAAAGTTGCATATACTCCGGTGACTGATCAGAAAAAAAAAAAAATTAAATCCAATCAGCTCACACCTTGCATTGACGTCAAACCAGCATACACCAATCATATCTCACCACGCCAATAGTATACAGCTTCAGACGGAAATTCTGTGGATCATTAAAGAATCGGGAGGTGGGGTGTGTCGGTGGGAAATTAAGGGATATATTACGTTTTTTTTGTTTTTATTCTGACTAAAAAAGTCCTGATTTTTCCTCATAATATAAATTGTATAAGGTACCACTATGGTGGTTGTGACAACAGGGACAGGGGGTGCCCATAAGATATATCTCATCTCCGGGAAACAGTCGGCGGGGTCAGGCGCGGCGGATGGGAGATTCAGCCGGTCGGTGTCGGTCGTCTTGCCCCCTCCGGGGAATCAGGCATCTTCGGATACAGACTCTCAGGGCTCTGGGCCGCCTCAGCGCAAAAGACAGCGGCTCACACATCTGAGCCCAGAAGAGAAGTCACTGAGAAGGTTGGTGCTTTCCCCTCCCCTACTTTATCTTTTTTTTTTTATCAAGTATAACAATTATTGGGAACAAGCTGTCTACAGTGAGTACTGTTATTTATTTTAAAATAGTCTTCCTTTATTAGCATACTTCTTTGCAGTGGTTGTTAGCCCCCCCTCCCCCTTCCTCCCCCCCTCCCGACACGGTGTCCGCCTGCGTGGCAATATGGCCGCCCTGCGCATCCGAATAAAAGCCTTTACTTTGCGTTTCTTACAGGAAGCTGAAAAACAGGGTTGCTGCCCAGACAGCAAGAGACAGGAAAAAAGCCAAAATGGGTGAACTGGAGCAGCAGGTTTCTGAATTAGAATTGGAGGTGATTAATTTATTTTCCCCGATCTAAATAGCTGGAATAAATTTCATTTCGCAGATATCACACATAAGTGCCGGTGTTTATATAAGGGAACTTCCATGATGGTATTTATTTTTATTACACCATATACGTGTACTGTCATGTCTCCGTCAGAACCAGAAACTTCACTTGGAAAACAAACTGCTTCGTGAAAAGACAAAGAGCCTCATGAGTGAAAACCAGGAATTTCGTCATAGGCTTGGGTTGGACACTCTGGAGGTCCAAGAAAAGGTATCAAGATGAGCTTCTCACTTAAGGTTACCTGTCTGTTGTTTTGTTTCAGAGTCGGCTTGTGTAAGTAACATTCAGACTTAATGATGGACCTGATTTCTCGATTTCAGTCAGAAGTTCAAGTCCCCCACAGCTGTTGGGGTGTGACTTTTAAATGTCTGACGTGTTTGTTCATGTGTAACTGTATGCATTTCTCGTGTGGCTGAGGGGGGTGATCACATGCGCCGTGGCTGGCTTAGTCCGGCCTCTGACGATCCCTCTCTCCTCCGTCGCAGTTCCAGAACGTTCCGTCCAGTGAGGATGCCGTCAGCGCGGTGATCGGGTCTTCTGAGTCCGCAGCACTCAGGCTACGTGTGCCTCTGCAGAAGGTGCAGGCCCAGCATTCATCAAAGCTGAGGAGCTCCAACTGGATGTGTGCAGTCATGGCTCTGCAGGTCCTGAGGTGAGTGGGAGGGCAGCAATTTAAGAGGTACCTCTGGGGATGGTTTTTGGGTTCTCCTGTTGTGCTATGAATTGCATGTGTGGGAGTTGGCTCTGGTTCATTATCTCTCTGTTTGTTTCCCCAGTCTGATCTCCTCCTGGGCATTCTGGACATCCTTGACCCAGAATTGTTGCTCAGGTGTGGCTCCCTGGACCAGGACGCCGTGCAGGAGTTGGGCCAGATCGAATCAGATCCAGTATCCGCCCCCTCTCATACAGATGTGGGGGCCCCACCGACAAGGCTGGAAGGCCCTAATGAACTGATCCACTGGGACCACATCTACACGCGACCCGTGGAGGTAGAGCAGGAGGCCACGGTGGAGCAAAGTGAGGAAAGCGACTCTGAGGTGAAGGTGGCTGGGGAACGGGGCCTGGGGGTGGAGCCGTCAGATGAGATGCTCCCAGTCAAGGAGGAACCAGAGGAGAAGGACTTGATCCCCCCACTAAGTCAAGGTGACTTGCTTAGTCCCGGGGGTCCTGAGGAGGGCTGCTACCTGTCAGAGGCGTACAGCGACTCTGAGTACGATCGCTCCCCTTCTCCTTTCGGAAGCATGTCCTCTCCGCTCTGGGATGACATCTTTGCCAGTGAACTCTTCCCCCAACTCATCAGTGTTTGAGGATCCAGCATCATAATCTTGCTCTTATATGTAAACACTGCCTAAAATTGCTTCATTAGACCACTAATCTCATATGCTGCATTAGAGCCCACTAAGCCTGTATGATCCCTTACCAGCTGTCTTCAGGACTGCTGTAATGGGTCTCCACCAATGATCTGTAGTTACAGCGCTTGAGTTACTCCTGGCTTCGTAATTCTGTAGGTGTATGCTTAAGGGATTATCTGTAATTTGAGTGGTATGGGATTCAGAATGTTGGGAAAGCATTTCTGTACTTTTGTGCAGGTGATAAATGCCGCCTAGAAATGAGAGCACTGAATCTATTTATTTGTGTGGTTCGTTCCACCATGTGTATTATAAGATGGAGCGTTCTTGCTGGTGTGATTTAACCATGTTCCTTATTCCTTTGTACATTTTCATACTAAGGATACGCTTTCCTCACAAATTAAATATGCATAAAGAGAATCAAGCATTACAACTTCCGTGTTCCTTGTCTCCTTCTCCGGTTCTTATGTGTTCAGTGGTAAAGGGTGGGGCAGCACTGCGGTCAGTAATACAGACGTGATACCAGGAGGATGTGGGCTCCGGGTCCTGAAATGTCTTTCTCTCTCAGTCTTATGAAAAACAATGGCCGCCCCTGTATTTTTGACATGTCCTTATTAGCATAAATAATGTTTGTCTTATTGAGATACAGAGGCTTCCATTTTATTGTTGCTGCTAGTACCTTTTTTGCATAAATTCTAGTATTTCTGTTTTTTCCGGAAAGCAAGCACCAGTGAAACTGACCTCACTCGTAACACTCTTATTGTTTGATCAGCAGGTTCTCGGACAGGTACGTCAGATGTTATTGCGGGTGCAGAGTGGATGTAGCCATACTGATGTTCCTGTCCAGCTTGCTTCTTATTGATCTTGGGGCAAAGTAAATCCAACCCTTCTGAGCAGATTTGTATTTTTTAAAATGTGAATTCCACTGTAGTCCAGCTAGGCCCTGGGATTCTCTATGTGTCACTGGAGCTTTAACTCAGAAGAACATCCCCCCTGTAAAGTGATGAATCTATAGCTGTCATGCCCGCTCCTGTGTTAATATCCCAACCACATATCATGCAGCCCGTTCTGTTTTTTTTTTTTTTACCATAAGCTTTATCTTTAAGAAAAGAAAAACAGAACAGACTGTATGATATGAAATGATATGGAAGAAAAACCCATTTCCTCTTCTGCTCCTGGAAGTGTGTTGCTCTTTGTTCCTGTTTTTGGTGGCTTCCTGTTTGAGGTTTAATCTTCATCTAAAAGTTGCTCAAAATCCCCCGCTTGTTTTCTCCACAGCTCTTATCGCCGACAGAAAAACAACACTGAACAGAGACTCATAACTTCCATGCTCTGACCACACTAAAAAGAAAAAATAACCACTTGAACATAGCGCGAGTTAAAAGCATTTGAAGTTGTAGAGTTCAAAGTATCTGTTGGGTGATATATTTTCTGCCCCGGTGCATATATGGGTGACAGTTTGTGAGTAAATTTGTTGAGTGGATTACCTTATAGACGGTATGATGTAAAAAGGGTTTATACTACATCAGGTTCCACATGACCTGCACAAAAGGATCTTATCGTCTCACAACAATTGGCACTCATGGTCTGCTTCTCCTTCTGTCATTTGTAACCGAAACATGGTCAACTGAAACGTTGTAGTCTAATTTAAGGACTTAAATTGAAATACCCTTTTCTGGAAAATTCTGCTGCCTGATATATTGCATTAAGTCGCAATGTTTAAACTTGTTGCAGAACAACCACGTTTAATGAACCAAAGGTCAAATTAACTTTTATCTGAGTGCCCAAATAAAAACACCCTGGTATGACTCATGACATATTTGAGTCCTTTTACTCACCTTCTGGTGAGTTGGGGCGTTTTCTTGTACGTAAGTCAAGCTTGTGCCACAAAAGAATGAAAATATGTGTGTTATTTCAAGAATGGAGAAGACATGCTAACATTCTGGAGTAGCGTAGCACCAGAGGTGGAAAATTCATGTCCAGGAAGTACAAATCCAGACCAAGGTTTTGTTCCAACCAACTAGTTGTGTACTCTGTGGATGTGAAACCTTGGTCTGGATTTGTACTCTCTGGACCTGAACATTCCACCTCTGCATAGCACACAGCCTGTGCCTGCTGCTGAACAGTCCGTTCATGGTGCTTTGTGGGAGTCCTCTTCAATTTCACCTCGATATATTTCCTGATTTGGTGTCCAGACAGCGGCTAGGTTGCCTCCCTCCCTGCACACATTATAAATCACAAATTCTTCAAACTGGGGTTTCTCTAACTGGCTGACGGTGGGGATTGAAGTGAAAGACCAGCCAGGATGGAGAGCTTCCCAAACATGCTCAGGCTTCCTTACAGGATCTTGAAGATACACTGCAACTCAGGATCACTGTGTGAGTGGCCACAGATATCGCGAGCTTCACATTACCTGCATTGTGATGGACCGTCAATTATGGCACTACGGCCACGTGACATGATTCCCTGAGGGTGATCTGGCTCGCAGGATCCTCAGTGCACTGCAAAAACTCAAAATCTTACCAAGTATATTTGTCTTATTTCTCGTCAAAATATCTCATCACACTTAAAATAAGACACATTCAGCTACAGAGTAACTTTTCAGTGAGATATAGAAACTTGTTTTTAGACAGTGCATCTTGGATATCTTAAAAAGGATATCTTATCTGAAAAAGTCTTGAAAAAATATTGTTTTGAGTCATATCCTCTCTGTTCATGGGGCTTTATCAATAAAGCCGTTGATT
>JABFEA020000010.1:25933584-25969875 GCA_019775915.2 Cyphomyrus plagiostoma | reverse complement strand
AGCGGGAGAACATTTTAAAACAAATTTGAGGAAGCACTTCTTTACACAGCGTGTAGTTAGAGTATGGAATAGTATTCCGGCTAGTGTAGTGGAAGATAAAACCCTGGGTTCCTTTAATTCAGAGCTAAATAAGATTTTAACAACTCTGAGCTATTAGTTAAGTTCTCCCCAAACAAGCTTGATGGGCCAAATGGCCTCCTCTTGTTTGTAAATTTCTTTTTTTTTTGTTGTAAATTTCTTATGTTCTTAAATTTTTGCCAACCCTGGCAGTTCATTATCCCGAACAGCGTCTGTGAGTTTCATCTTCAGGTATTCAAGTGTAATGCTAATTCAGCCATCATATGCCATCAAAACTTTGCATAGTGTACAAACCACCTTTTTGTTTTACGATAATTTGTACTACTCCCATAATTACGCAGTGATATGAAAGGAGAACATTTGTTACAATGAATTATAGCTTTTTATTTTAATCATAAAGGTAATTTCCTTAAAATATTTTTTTTTAAAAAAAACAATGCGTTGATTTAAAATATTGATGTTGACGCATTTTCAACATCATCAACTGCGGCAGGCCTATTTTATATTAGCGGAGGCAGCTAGATGCTGCTTTGAGAAGTTTACCATTTGTATCCTTGGAAAATCTCATACTTTAATAAGGTTTAGTAGAGATTAAGTCAGGTATTGAAGGGGGTCAGGTCATAATTCAAGCAATTTTCAAGTCTTTCTTAGCCAATAAATGAAATACTTTGTTACATGGGAATGGGCATTGTCCTGCAAGCATATCATAACCTTTCTTAAAGCTGCTTACTTCTTCTTGTACCAGTGTTCAAATAAGGTATCTTCTATAAATTGGCAGTAGAACTTGTAGTTATTTTTTTACACCATCTGCAAGTTGTTCATCACTAATAATTACAGCCCACATCATCACTCCTCCACCACCTTGTTAGTGCTTGTAGACGCTTGTGTCCAAAGCCATCTCTAATATTGGATGGTTACTGCAAATCAGGGTTATTTTCATCAATCACAGCCAGTTCATCCTGGATGAAGACACCCTGGGAAGTCTGCAGGACTACGCAGATCGTCGTGGGGAAGACGACAAATCCAGCAAACTCTCCACGAAATGGATCCGCTCGGAGTGTTTCTCTAATGCTTACTCAGACTAAATACTGAGCATCTATTCTTAAACAGTTCATTTTTAACTGGAGATTAATCTGGACTGAAACTGCCATTACCTTCTATGCGGCCTCATATCCAATAACAGAATGAACTGCAGCAATCTGAGGAGGAGCCTTCAACCTGAGAAGGAGCTTCATACACTAAATGAACATATGCAACAAGATGGACTCAATCATCACAACAATGAACAAGTCACCGAGATGCCTGAAGAACTAGAGAGAACACAGAACATTCCAGAGGAATGCCAGCTATATGGTAACAAGGAATCCGCACTGAGTCAATAGCACATATTAATTAAAAGATATGTATTTGTATGTATCATATATATAGAGGCAACAATGAGCTACAGTACAGTCATGAGTGTTACTCACAGACACTTGTTCTCTTTCATCTAGTCACACCCATTATCGTGCAATTAACAGTAAGCCACCTACAGCTGGGAAAATGACTCACAGAGAACAGAATTTAGTTTCAGCAGTCAGAAAGGACACAGAAGCTCATTTACCAGAACTTTTATCAATTCTTAATGAATAGGCAACCTTGGCCTTCCCACTCCTGTGATGTGTACACAGCCTCTCTCAGGGGTGCCAGCAGTCTTCATTTAAGGGTATTAAAGGACTTTTCTACCTTTGATATGACAGTGATGATGCATGAATGTCAAAATTCAAACATTCATCCCACTACAGACATAAATTTCAAGCATAAACACTTAATTTTGCTCAAATTCAACTTGTTTTCCTCAAGAAATGTTTTTAGAAAGCTCCAACAGCTATTGGACCGATGTTCTGCTTAATAAAGTAGAAATTCAAATAACAAATCACAACAGGAAAGCTGGAGAGATAACAACACAGTAATCATCTAAAACAAACGTTGGGTAGCAGAATACTATTCATGAGTAACACAATATATGATAAATACTGATATTTATTCTTCAGTTCTTTTTTGATTTCATAAACATGAAACTTTAACAGCACCGAATAATTTAATAGTCTACTAGGCAGTTCTTGCCGTTGTCCAGTGCAGTTAACATCAGGATATACATTTCATGATTTTCCTTGGAGGGGGATTTTTAATGATTATCAGCTACAGAGAAGTATGTAGTATTGTAAGTCTTTAGTCACTACAGAAAACTATGTTCAAAGCTGTTTATCTTGGCTGTATTTCCAAAAAACACTCTGGTATTTTACAATGTTTAGAAAATAAACAGTATTACAGTAAAAAAAGTAATGTGAATTTCTTCAGTCTGTTACTGGTATCTTACTGAATGGGTAAAACACAGATTTGGTTTCCAAAACCTCCCCTCAGGGGCACCCCAGCCAATCCACATATTTCTTTCACTCCGGCTCACTTAATTAATTAAGACCTAATCTGCCAATCAAGATGTACTAGTGGTTGAGTGCAACAAATACATGGGTATATTGGATAGGGATGGGAATCACCACTGACCTCCCAATACAATATTATTACGAGACCTAGGTGCCAATTCAATATGTATTGCAATTCTGTAAGTACAGTGGTATTTCGGGTCTTAAACTATGTAGAATTCTCCTCTCCTAAAATCACTCCAGTACAGTCGTACCTCGGTTCTCGAACTCACTAGAACTTGAAATTCTTGAAAGTCGAACATACCAGTTTGACCTAGAACTCGAAATGAATATCAAAAGTCAAATCGTGAACGCTGACCTAATATAAATTGTACACGCCAGGAAATGAGTCTTACTATAATGCAATTCTTACTTGAATGCCTTCTTCACAGACTGGACGATTAACCAAATAAAGCAGCGCAACATTACAGTAAGGGGTGGCATGGTGGTGCAGTGGTTAGCACTGTTGCCTCACACCTCTGGGACCTGGGTTCCGGTCTCCGCCTGGGTCACATGTGTGTGGAGTTTGCATGTTCTCCCCGTGTCATCGAGGGGTTTCCTCCAGGTACTCCGGTTTCCCCCCACAGTCCAAAAACATGCTGAGGCTGATTGGGGTTGCCGAATTGCCTGTAGATGTGAGTGACTGGTGTGTGAGTGTGCTCTGCAATGGGCTGGCCCCCCATTCAGGGTTGTTCCCTGCCTTGTGCCCATTGCTTCTGGGATAGGCTCCGGACCCCCTGTGACACAGTAGGATAAGCGGTTTGGGGGATGGATGGAACATTACAGTAACTAACAATAAATAAACCACTAACTTACATGTACTATTAGAGCATTTGTGTCATTTATTTAAACTTTATTTTCCCAGGTAAATTAACTGAAAACTAGTTCTCACTGCTTTTACGTGATATTCGGGAGAAATAGTAGAATATGCATCGGAACTTCCTGGGATACAAACGTCATGCGTGTAACTAAACTCTTCAGCTAATAAGGGCAAAGGTGTGTTGTCATGGAGACGATTCCAGTTTGTGCAGCCAAGTGAGAGGTCACAATGCATCTAACCGTAATGCATTGCATCAGGATCAGAATGCTTTGCTTTAAGCCAGCGCTGTATGCAAGTCTAACGCACCCAATGACCGGACTGGTGAATCAAACAGAAACGCGGACTTAATACAGAGGACTAATGACAACAGCTGGAAACAGCTGATCACATGCGGATCCCGCACGAGGTTAATGAGGGGGCATGCCACACGGAAGGCGCGAATGATCGGGAGAGGACAAGGGTAATGTTGGGATAAGATCTTTATTGTTTTGGAAGCCATTAAGAAAAAAATGCTCTTCTTGTTTCATCCTGTTCATTTTGTGTTTAAATGCTAAAAAAAACATATTTTGGTGTAATTTTGGGGGCTGGGAACCAATTAATTGGTTTTCCATTATTTCATATGGTAAAAATTCGATGGGAACTCAAACTTTTTAGGATTCCATCCGGAGTCCGGAACGGATTAAGTTTGAGAACCGAAGTACCACTGTATTGCCAAAAGTATTGGGATACCCCTCCAAATAATTGAATTCATCTGTTTCAATCACTTCCATTGCCACAGGTGTATATCAAATGAAACACCTAGGCATGCAGACTGCTTCTACAAACAATTATGAAAAAATGGGTCACTCTCAGCAGCTCAGTGAATTCAAGCATGGTACTGTGATAGAATGCCACCTGTGCAATAAGTCATGAAATTTCCTTGCTAGTAAATATTCCACGATCAACTGTTAGTGGTAATATAACAAAGTGGAAGCAATTGGGAACAACAGCAACTCAGCCACATAGTAGTAGGCCACATAAAATCACAGAGCAGCGCATGCTCCTCCCTCACCTGCCCTGTCTGAGCTGAGGCTGCTGGGATTTATGTACTTTGAGGGAATCATCCAATATTGTTGTTCTCATACAACATTAGTGCCTGACCTCACAAATGCTCTCCTGGTAGAATGGTCACTTAAACACACTCCCAAGCCTTGTAGACAGCCTTCCCAGAAGAGTTGAAGCCGTTACAGTGGCAAAGGGTGGGCCAACTACATATTAATGCCTACGTATTAAGGGGATGTCATTAAAGTTCATGTGTGTATAAAAGTATGTGTCCCAATACGTTTGGCGATACAGTGTATTTTACACAGGACATGTAGTTTGCAAGCACAAGTACATACATAGTCAATAGTCATTACATTTTAAAATGGATAGTTGTGTAATTTATAAATCTGATATATTACAAAGACACTCCTTTGCAAAAGTTCTTGTCCAACATATTTCTCCTAGTATTATAGTTATTATATATAAAGTTTAATTTCAGATCTTAATGATTATATAAAGTTTTAGCTTTTTTTTAGTAACTATTTACAAACATAATTAGTTATTTGATTGTTTATTACTTTTGGCTGTCTTGATGTAGCGGATGAACACCAGGTGACAATAGGACTTCATGATCCTACTGCAATGTCTCAAGCTACACGCTCTTTCTTTGTGGAGGTCGTTATGAATTTGCTTTCTTCCACAGAGCTGTTCTTCTGAACCCCTTCCTCATTTATGAGCATCACCATCTCCTGACCTTTTGCCGTGGCAGCTTTGCTCTCAGACGTCTCCTCAGAGGCGATTGTCAGTACTGCATGCTTACCACACAAGCTGCAAGATCACATGAATCAGTTATCACACGATCTGCTAACAGGATGTCGAGCTTTTAATCATAGCAGCCTTCAATATACACAACTGTGACACCAGTCCACGGGAATGGTAGGTTAACCATGGGAAGCAGAGAAACACCTACCTCTTCCTAAACGAGACAGCGAAACACACAAGGAGGATGAGAGCCACAGCAAGAATTACAATGAAGATGATAACCCAGTCTGTTGGAACATACAAGGATGTAACTATGAGTGTCACAATCTGGTTCTAAGTAAGAGGAGAAAACTACTCGAACCCATAGAATGATAAATATTTATATCTCCCATTTAAAAACATAAAGTAGGTTTTATCTCAAACAATTAAATATTTAATATATTTATTACACGACATTCTATACATTATTTAAGAAACTACAGGCACAGCTACTACATCTAAGCATTATTTAAAACAATAAACAGTAAATTTCACTGATCATTTATTATGCATTCTATAAAGTTATCTATTTTTACACTAATATTCCTTACACTACACAATAAATACATACTACATATATTTATTCAAATCACAAATACACTATGTTTAATTGATACACAAACAATTAAAGAGAGATAGATGTCATGCCTTTGATTGGATGATCCTGTTTTTTGTGAGTGTCAGGATCTTCACCGGAATTTGATTGGGCTGTGCGTTCTATGATCCTTGGTGAGGTTTCCATGGTCTGCTCAGCGGCTGTTGTGACAGAGCTGACAGGCCTGGGATCTGAAGTGCCTCTAGGATAAACAATGGCAGGATTCTGATCCAATGTGAACAAGCCTCCAGGAGTATCTATGAACATAAGAACATAAGAAATTTACAAATGAGAGGAGTCATTCAGCCCATCTAGCTCGTTTGCCAAGAACTCAGCTAATAGCTCAGAGTTGTTCAAATTGTATCTAGCTCTCATTTAAAGGAACCCAGGGTTTTAGCTTGCACTACGCTAACAGGAAGAGTATTCCATACTCTAACTACATGCTGTGTAAAGAAGTGCTCTCTCATATCCATTTTAAAATGTTCTCTCACTAATTTCCACCTATGGCCAAGAGTTCTAGTATTTAAACTAATATTGAAGTAGCCATTTGGCTGAACAGCATCCAGACCTGTTAGAATCTTATATACCTTCGTCTCCTTTGCTTGAGGCTGAACAGATTTACAGTAGCTCAGCTAACCTCTCTTGATAAGTCATTCCTCTAAAACCAGGAATAATTCTTGTAGCCCTATGTTGAATCCTTTCCAAGGAAGAAATGTCCTTTTTAAGGTATGGTGACCAAACTTGCACACAATATTCTAGGTGAGGTCTTACCAAGGAATTGTATTATCTTACCATGACCTCCCTTGACTCCATATACCTAGAGATGTAACCCAACATCCTATTGGCCTTTTTAATTGCTTCCCCACACTGACGAGAGTGGGACTTTGCAGCATCAACATACACACCGAGGTCCTTCTCATAATCAGCTACCTTTATTTCAGTGGACCCCATAAAATATCTGTACTTTATATTTCTGCTCCCTTCATGGATTACCTTACATTTATCTATGTTAAATTTCATCTGTCAGGTATCAGCCCAGATGCTAATTAAGTCAAGGTCCCGTTGTAGCATCTGTGCTGCTAGTTCGGTATTTGCAAATTTAACCAGTTTACTGTATGCATTGGTGTCAATATCATTAATGTGATGTAAATTAGGAACCAAAGTGGTCCTAAAATTGAACCCTGCGGTACCCTTCTGGTACAGCACTGTCGCTCGTTGTCTTTACAAGGTGATCTGTGCTGTGTATGTCAGGAAACAGGGCCAAGAAAGCTGCACACGAGTAAACAGTAAACAGTTTTTTTTTTTTTGCAAAAATGTGTCGATTTTTCACAGAGATTGTGTTGGCTGCTCTTGGAACAGTACTGCATAGTGCCCAAAATAATATATCCACATATTGCAATAAAAGACTTAAACACAATCTTATTGAACTTAACAAGTAAACATAATTGTGATTCATACATCTACTGACCTGTGGTAAAACTGTGATCTGGAATCGTAGAGCTGCTTTCTGGTTTTATGGGACGAACCACCAAATCACAATTTTTCTTTAACAAATCTGGCAGAAAAATCAGAGAGTTATTGTTTGTGCTACAGAAAGATTTATAATAAATGCACATAAAACACAAAGCTCTATACTTGAGGAAACAATGGAATCATACAGTATATAGGCAGTGTGCTGAATCTGTCTTATCAGCCCATATCAATGTATGATCATATATTTCTACACCTGAATGTGGAGCACAAATACAAGAGAAGGTTTTTTTCATTCTTTTGCACTTTGATTATTAGCTAAATCCATTACACTACCCTGGCTCTAAAATTACAGTAGATATTGTGGTACCAAACTCCACTTTGTAGTGAGATAGAAAGCTCTCATACCTGACTTGTTATAGCAATACGCATCATACTGCATATCTGATACTTCATCATAAAAAATGACTCCAGTCAGATTGGATGCACAGTTTGAATGCGATGTGTGTCTAAGGATCACAACAGTCCTGTTGTCTATCCAGCCATATCTGTGAAAGAATGGTATACAGGTGAGGTATATTTCTGGATGGCATGAATTGTCCATAGGGTACAGCAGCGTGTCCATGTTCCTGCCCTGCAATAGACTGGCAGCCTTGCCAGTGCATCCCCCTGTAAATCCATGTATAGGATAAACAAGATCGATGGATATACTTTTGTTATCAACATTAATTACAAATTCAATTAGGGAAATTTATCTTTTGCATTGACATTATTATACTTTCTCTGTCACCTGCATATAAGTTTATTTATTTGGCAAGATCTATAAACAACCTAAACAAACTGATCATATTATCACTTCAGTATTGCTTTACATTAACTGCACCATCATGGTGCCTTTATAATGCATTTGTAGAACATGTCACCTTCATAATGGATTCTTGGAACATTCATTCATAAGCAGCATTAAGTATAGCTAATATATCTTAATAGCTTAACATACATTAGTAACAAACATGATATGATATGATCAAACATTATAATAATATAAAGTAGGCCTGCAACAATTAGTTGACATAATAGACGATGTTGATTATAAAAATTTGTTGACGCAGAATTTTAGTGTATGCTTTATATTATAAAACCACAAATTCATTTGTAACTGCAATGCAATACAGGATATTCTGAGGGCAGTATCGCTTCCATTGTTTGTCATGTCAACATTCAGTACTAATGAAGAAGAACATAAGAATAATGGCAAAATGGAGAGAGCGCCAGGGTGAAGAAGAGGCAAAAGAGCCTTCAAAAGTATGGGAGCATTTCATCGAAAATAAATAAAAATAAATAAAAAATAATTTTTGTATCGTAATGTTTGTTAGTTTATCTGTCAGAAAACACGGTCTCGTCATGGATGATGACTGATAAGCAAACACTATTTCAGTTATGTTAGCTAGTGCATTAAGTGCAACAGTAATTTAGTAAATTTTAAGAGTAGCCTCATCATCTTCCCTATTTTTGTTTGCGTTAATACTAGTGCTCATTCTGAATAATAAACCTCCTCCATCTAACATTAGCTAGTTAGTCTGTGGGTTTGAGCATATCAATAATTCAGTTGTATAATATTTAACCAGTTAGACCTTTTAACTGGCATTAGGAAGTACATTGTACATGACCTTCAACTTGTGATTATACAGCTTTCTGTTTTGTTATTTCTATTTTAGTATTTAGCAAAGGTGTGTGGATGAGCTTGTCCTGAAGTGAGGCTCAGGCAGCCCTCAAATGGCTGAAGTCTTGGAAGAGAACACCCTTCAACATGGTTATCAACAACATGAGACTAATAGCCATGGTTGAAGATGAGGGCATTAAGCAGAGGATCAACACCTTCCATCCAGGTTATACTTTACCTTCCAGAATTCATTTCATAGAGGGAAAGTATGAAGCTACTCTTGGTAAGGTTAAAGATGCTCTTAAATCAACCAAGAACAATAGGCATATCTTGGCATTACTTATCACTTTATAAGTGATGACTGGGAGCCCACTAGCTTCTGCCTCACAGCCCATGCCACTCGAAGAACAGCACACTGGTCTCAACATTGCTGCATGACAATGGATCCATTGTTGTGCTGGTTGCAAACATCTTGAAGGAAAATCATGGGTGGGTGTCTGTCTGCTGCACAGGCCACACTTTACAGGTGATCGATCATGCACTAAAATACCCTCAGATCAGTGGCGACCAAGCAGATACAGATGGGGGCCTCAGAACACAAACTAATCCAGGACATCTCTACCAGGTGGAACAGCACCTATTATATGGAAGACCAATGGCCACTGACTGCAGATCTGTCTGATCCAATAGTAACACAGAGAGGCAAGTAATGCCTAGATTTCAAAGCTGATCAGTGGAGTCTATTAGAAGAACTGGCTATCCAGAAAAGCTATCCAGGCCTTTGAATGTCCCACTGTCCACGTGAGTGGTGAAAGTTATGTGACAGGCTCTGCCCTGGCTCCTCTGGTCAGAGTGTTCCTATGCAGGCCCTCCAGACAGCTACTTCAGAGGGGATCACCATCACAGATGATGACCCAAGCAAATAGATCATTGAAGCTGCATTAGATCCATGATTTTGAAAAACTGAAATTTCTGACACCAGTGTTCAGAATAAAGTACAAGCTCTGGCCTTACAGCCCATGGATGGGAGTACTACTGTGAATAACCAGCGCTGCGGCGGGAATGAAGGAGTCACAGCATCAGCTGACGGGGATGCCACAGTCTTAGCTTAGAGAACTCCAAACTTTCAGCTGTAGATTCACTGTTTGGATGTGACTCAACAATGACAGGATGGTGTGACCGATGAACAGGATGTGCACAACCAAGTGATCACTAATGATCTAAGATTTACTTATGTAAATAGGAACAGTGCATATTAATAAACATTTAAAATCAAATTGAACATGCATTTTCTGTCTGTTATTTCATGGCAGGTGCTGATGTTCTTCAGAGAGCAGCCCATCTCAATGACAAAAAGTCCCCTGTCTTGGTGGAGGTTGATTGAGGTAAAGTTTCTAACTGTTACATCATTAGCCAAATCATTGTCGTATATTCCTGCTACTTATACTCCCTTTGAGTGTCTCTTTTAAGCAGCTGGGAACATCACCTCAAAGAAGAGAGCCAGCCTCACTCCAGAGCACATCAATATACTCACGTCCCTACACTGCAATTTAAAATGATTGTAAACTACTGTTAATAGTCAGTTTGGAAGAAGTACTTTTTATTTACATTTGAAGCCTTATTTAAACTTTTGGACTTCCAGACCCAACACAATTTCAAATAAGGTGGATTTATTTTACTTTTATGGACTTAAATGTCACTTTTTCACAACTTGCACAGGTTTACAGGCTGCTATTTTAGTTACTTATTTACATATACTCTTTTTGTTCAAAAGACTACTTGCACTTTAATCTGTAAAATTTAATTAACTTCATTTTGTTTCATTTTTATTCTGATTACATGCTACAAATACATTTCATTAAGCTATCAAGCTTATGTTTCAAATTCACAAATGTCATGGGTCATTATTTTAATTTGCTGTGGGAACATGTTATGTCATGTCATGTCATATCATGTCATGTTATGTTGTGTTAAGGCAGAGATTGGACAGGGTGACATAAACAGGTGTGCAGACTTGAGCAGGTGAGGTAAAACATGCATTGGAACCCAGAAAAGGAGCCACGCCCCCCGGCAGCAGAGATGGAGGGCGTGACAGAATATTGTTCACTAATCCACTAATGAAAAAAAAAACAATTGACAAATTAGTAGACTACCAAAATAATCTTTAATAACAAACTTTAGGGCTGCAATTAATGTTTATCAAAGCTGTTGTGATATGTTATGATGTTTACTTATGCTGCTTATGTTGTATGAATGCATTATAAATACATTATGAAGGTACAGTTAACGTAAAGCATTACCATCACATCTGATCCAGTGATGAAATAGATGCCATCCTCTTTTATGAAAATGCATTATACAACAACTAGATCTTCATGGTTGTTGTTTTTTGTCATAATAAGTAATATGGTTAGTTCAGACATTTCTTCATTTGTGCCATGTGATTTTCCCTAGATAAAATCAAAACCAGATTGGCAAGACAGAAAAAATATTTAACTACGCACCTTCGGTGCTTGGTCCCAAATTATGTGTTTCAGTACATGTGCTTTGTTTTAATCGTTCATCTCATTCTAAATCTTCTGCAATGTGTCCTGCTGATACGCTAACCTCATGTCTTAGTTATGGTGTGTTCAGATAAACAATTCAGACAACATAAATGCTTTATATTTGTACATCATTACTGCATAATTACTACAATGTCTTGGTTAGGGTGTTAGGCAGGGGGACACCCAGGATGGGGTGAAGGTCTGCCACAGAGCAAACACTCACACAGGCACTGTGGGCAATTTAGAAGTAGCAATTAGATTAACTGCATGCTTTTAGACTGTAGGTGGAAACCCCAAGAAAGTCAACATAGAACATGTAAACTCTCACACACATACATGCACACAGATGGTAGAGAGATTTTAACCCCCAACTCCAGACACATGAAGACACAGTGATATCTCATAAGTTTCCATACGGTCCTACAGGTACTATGGTAATTGTACAATATCAGAGCCTCCCAGGCTCACCTGCATGTCTCCATGCCTGCTTCATAAGCCTTAATGACTTGCTCCTTGTCAGGCAATGTCGCGCCGAGGTGACGACACAGCTGCTCGGCCTGTTTGAAAGTCAACGAGTAGCGGCCCCTCCCTTCCACGTGGAAGACCCCCATGAAGCTGCATCCCCGAGACAGTTCTGTAGAGACAGCATAAGAATGAGCATTCACTTCCCTCCATACTAATTGCTTCCTACATTTAGTTTATTTTCCTGTATTTAGCTTTGAGTTTAATTCAAACAGGATTAGATCACATAGGCACTTTACAGAACCATTAAAAAACTAATCCATTCATCCATTTATTTCCATAATTGCATATCTAATACAGGAATCACAGGTCACAAAGCTAGGAAAATTTGGATTAGTCCATCACAGTCTATCACAATCCATCACAGAGCTTCACAGTCCATCACCAGGTGTCACAGTTCATCACAGGGTATCACAATCCATCACAGTCCATCACAGGGCTCACACTGACAGTACAGACAATTTAGAGACACCAATTCACTTATCCATATGCCACCTGGATTGTAAGAAAAAACCTGATGAATGTGTGAAAAACTCACATGAAGACACAAAAACTCCACTGACCCCATAACCAAGGCATCAGAAATGGGGGTACAGGGATATCGGCAGACCCCCACTTACCGTATCCTTGTGAAACTGCACTCTAAACAGTGTTAGTCTTATTTTAAATGATGACATCTTAATTATCTCTCACATCACAAGCTTTTACAACGTGACTATTGCATGTGTGTCCATTACGATGTTGCAATACACATCATCACCACCACCCCTTACTGCCAGGCCATTTGTTACAACCCCAATGTCAAGCTCCTTCTAGCGCCACTTTTCATAACCGCTGTTATCTGAGGCTTCAGGCTAATCAATGAGCTGCCATTCCATCCTGTAAGACTAAGAAAAGTAATACTCGATATAGAAACAGTTTACTGTTAACTCTGCTGCAGCATGACAATATCACTAACACTGACAATAAAAGTTTTCAATTACACGCAATAAAAAGGCAACATTTTAAATATCTGGTATGAGTTGCTTAATGATTTCATGTATATTTACATATAAATATTTTTGCTGTCATGCTCTGCCTATGTTTCCTCCCTAGCATGGCCCTAATGAGCCACTCCTGTTACTCGTCATCTTACCTCCCATTCCTAACCCTTGAGTTAATGATGCCCAGCTGCCTCTTATTAGTTCCCTTGTTAGTCATGTATTTTAGTGCTCCCCATTCCTGTATTCCCTAGTCCAGTCATTGACATCATGTTGCCCGTGCCTTCTTATGTTCTGATCCTCCAATAGTGATCCCCTGTGATCCCGTTTATTTCTAACTTACAGTATGTTCTTCAGTTTAGTAAAACCGCTTTTATTTCACCACCACACCTGCTCCTGAGTCCTTTATCTCTCAACCTGTGATAAAATGACTGGACTTTACAAACTGCCTGGCAACTGCTCCCAGGAGCCTAACATGCTACATGTTTCTGTGTACATGATTTTTTCTGCTCCACCCAAGCATCCGGTCCGCACACCTCAATGATTCATGGACAACCCACTAATTGACCCTCTTAGTGATATTAACTTGGTGCCCAAAAAACCCGACAAACTCGTTGAGCCTCCCGCCAGTGCTAACCCCATACTGGGTATAATGCTGGGAAAGGACAACAGGGGTCCAGGTGCTAATCGAGGTGCGAAGAACAATCTACCCATTCTCCTGGCATCTGGCCCAGAGAGGGCCACTTTGCTTGCACTCCAGGTGTCCTGGCTGCACCCTGCCCACACCCAGGTATCCCCTGCTACACTCTGCTCGCTTCCAGGTGTCCCAGCTGTGCCTTGTTTGTTACCTATTATCCCATGACATCCAGCCTTGTCCCCTGTTGTTCTGTTAGATCCAGCCTTGTCTCTAGGCATCCTGCAGATGCCGATCTCACTGTTTCCACATGTCATGCCTCATGGTCTCCGGTCATCTCGCCGTCACCCGTCTCACTGTCTCCTGTAGTTGCCTTGGTGAGAAGCTCACCATCTCCTGTAGTTACCTTGGTGAGAAGCTCACCATCTTCTGTAGTCACCCCAGTGCCCGCCTACTTCCCTGCAGGGTGCCACAAGTCTGACACTCGACTCCCCGGCCACAGCCAATTTCTACATACCAGCCTCCTGCTCCTGTCCTACACATCCCTTGGTACCTTCCTCTTCCTGATCTGCAGTCCCTTCGCTGCCCTCTGGCTCCTGCCCTGCAGTTCCCTCAGTGTCCTTGGTGCCACATTATTCCTCTTGATACCCATCTGTTTCCTCCCTACACTGTAACAAAAGTCTGTAAAAACAGGGTCCATTGCACCGTGTTAACAGGAAAGGAAATTTCTGTGGTGCTTAAAAAAATTAAAAGGAACACTTTTTAATCAGACTATAGCATCAGGTCAGTTAAACTCCTGAGATATTGATCTGACCAGGTAAGTAGCAGGGGGGTTATTAATCAGTTCCAACTGCTTTGGTGTTAATGAAATGAACAACAGGTGTACTAGAAGGGCAACAATGAAACGATCCTCAAAAAAGGAATGATTTAACATGTGAAGGCCACTGACATTTTTCATCTTTTCTGACTATTTTTCCACTAGTTTTGCATTTGACTATGGCCATTGTCACTACTGGTAGCATGAGGCGATACCTGGACCCTACAGTGGTTGCAGAGCTAGTCCAACTCCTCCAGGATGGCGCATCAATATATACCAATTGCCAGAAGGTTTGCTGTGTCTCTCAACACGTCTCAAGGGCATAGAGGAGACTCCAAGAGACTGACAGTTACTGTAGAATAGCTGGACAGGGCCATAGAAGGTCTTTAACCCATCAGCAGTACCTTCTCTTTGGTGCAAGGAGGAACAGGATGAGCACTGCCAGAGCCCTACAAAATGACCTCTAGCAGGCCACTAGTGTGAATTTCTCTGACCAAGCAATCAGAGCTCACTATCCAGCATCATGGAGCTTGATTGGCATTTGCCATAGAATACCAGAATTGGCAGGTCCGCCACTGGCACCCTGTGCTTTTCACAGATGAGAGCAGGTTCACCCTGAGTACATGTGACAGATGTGAAAGGGTCTGGAGAAGCTGTGGGGAACATTAAGCTGACTGCAACACTATTCAGCATGAGTGGTTTGGTGGTGGGTCAGTGATGGTCTGGGGAGGCATATCCAAGGAGGGACAAACAGAATTCTACAGGCTAGACAACGTCACCTTGACTGCTGTTAGGTAGTTTAATTTTATATATATTAATGTTATCAGCTGTTTCTAGTTGTGTCTCATTAGTCCAGTGTATTTAAGTGTGTGTCAGTGTATGTTTCCCCAGTCCGGTCATTGTTGTTCCGTACTCTATTCAGAATCAACCCAATTCCCCTGGTTCCTGTGCCTGCTTCCCCACTTTGTGCTATGACAGTATGACCGGAGTCCACAAGAAGAAGCCTCGTCTGACTTTGGAAGAATACTTCAGCCTGATGGACGAGGTCATATACTGGCTGAGATGGCCAGAGGTCCGGAAGGACCCTGTAGGTCACGCGCTTGCCACAAGGTCAGGGTAAATATTGGAGGAGATTTTCCTGTCCAAGGACTCGCACCTCGCCAAAGAGGTGAGAAAAAAACTTGCAGCAGTTGAGACACTGATCAGGCAGGTACACCTGCACTGTGGATTGCTTCCTTTCTTTTCGTTCGTGCTGCCTGAACTTTCCATTATCCTGTAGTATCCGCTCGCAAAAATAAAAGAAAAAAGAAAAGGAAGGACTGCAAACAGGAGGGCATATCTGAAGCCCTTCCAGGACCCGTCGAGGGGATCCCCTCTCGATTCTTGACCCGGCGGTATTCACCACACTGGAATCCCCCTCTGCCGCTTCACCTGTGCCTGATACTCGTCTCCCTGCCACTTCACCTACAGCTGGGAGATGAGTTGTTCCGAACAGTCTCAGCTCTGAAGGTTGGTCTCTTCCCCCTGAAGACCATAAAACACGCATAGTGAATGCGTACAGCAAAACCTTTGCCTACATCCTTCCACTGTTCTGGTTCAGTGAGGCTATGCAGTGACATGACAGTATCCCAAGTGTGCTCTTCTCCATAGAATCTCCTCTCAAGCTCCTGCCTCAGTCTGTCCAGAAAGGTATAGTATATTCTTCCCCTGTAATGCTCCTCCATGATCTGGACTTGATCATCTTCAGTTGCTGATGTGGAGGAGTATTTCAGTTTTGCAGGGACTGTTCTTCGTCTACCTGGTTGTCTCTCCTTAGCTCCACTACTTGCTTCAAGACACCATCTAAAAGAGTAAGTGGCAGCTAAGTCCAGTTCATCCAGCTGGAGAGCTCTAGAGGTAATTGATGTTTCCATGAACACTGGTGTTGCTATTTCAATAAAAAGGAGAAATTCAAAATCTATGCTGCTCGCCAGCATTTGAGCATCACCTGCAGCCAGATCGGGTGGGTCACATTCTCTCAGATTCCTCAGATACTGTAGGACAGCAAGGAGGACCTTCCTAATTGTCTTCAAGGCATTTTCCCTGCAGCTCCACCGGGTGTCTGAGAGCTTCTGTAGCTCAAGGAAGCATTACTCTGGATTGTTTCCACAAATACTGCATTGCACTTCGGAGAGTTGGCAATGAAGGTGTAAAGTTTCTCGATGACTGTGAAGAAATCCACAATGTGATTGTTGGACTTTGCACTCTCCACTAAAACAAGATTTAAACAATGTGCATGGCTGCTTGCACATACAATGCCTTCTTGTTTTGTCTCTGAATCCGGGACTGCAGCCCATTGTAATATTCACTCATATTGCCAGCTCCGTCATATCCCTGTTCACAGATATCTTGTATGTTCAGGTTATTTTCATCAAGTAACTCCATCACCACATTCTCTAGTGCCTCTCCCATTGTTGACAGCTTGTCACATAGTTGGACGAAGCGTTCCTTTACAGTAATGTTGTGCACATATCTCACAACAAAAGACACCTGCTCAATATGTGACACATCAGGCGTCTCATTCAGCAAAACAAAGAATAGTGATGCTTCTGTCACTTCCTTCAGTATGATTCATTTCACATAAACACTAAGTACTTTTTGAGGCCATTTTGTGTTCTATTTGACAGGAGAAATACCTGGGACTTTTGGTTTGATGCTTGTTTTTCCTTGACTACATCAAGATGAAGCCTGAGTACTGACTACTGAGTAGTCATATTGGCCAAGCAAATCCACCAGACAGAAAAATTTCTCTGTTTGAACTTGACCGGCTTTCATCATTACCCCTAAAGGCCAAACCTTGTCTTGCCAGAAATAATGTGATGTCCATTAAATGGAAGATTACCCCTCTGTTTGTCTACCTTTCTCTTTCTTTGGCTGCTTGCATCTGAGAATCAGCTACCGCAAAAGCTGTGTGCAGTAGGACAAGCGGGTTGGAAAATGGATGGATGGCATTCCACCTGACAATGCCTAGCATATGTGATTCACTGCTGCGGTGCTCTTTTATTTTGACTTTAACCTGTCTCCACATGTTAATCCCCACAGACTTCCATCCTGTCCTGTTCTGAAACCTTTCCTCATTCATGAAAACCCTGCAGCTGAAGCAGTACATGGCATCATTCTGTGGCGAACATTCCAGCCAGGGGTCATCATCATACCAGTGGGCTTGAAAAGAGCACCCTTCTGAATTTCTTGGGAATTTCACAATAGGATGGCAAGGCCCAACTGAATGTGAAAATTTGATAAACGCCTGATTGTATTTAAGGTTATTGCTCTGTACATGGACTGGATCAGTTGGATAACTCAATCTACTAGACGGGTGTACATGAGCCACATACAAAAGAATGTTAATTCACAAAAGAATTTAATGTGGTCCAAATATTAAAATCTCTTGGCATTGGAATGCAATTAATGTTCTTTCACTAAGCATAAGCAGTAGGATTTTAAAGCAAAAACCTCAAATTAGCAGTGAACGCCGCACATATCCTACCAGTCAACAGAATCTACAGGTCACACAATATCTCACTCTGGGTACTACCCATCCATTTCCAGGCATGAATAGAATGTCGCACCTACTGGACTTAGGAAGATTTCATAAAAGGACTACTAAATCTGTCAATGAGTTGTAGCACATGTCAACAAAATAAGGCAAATCCAAATCTGTTTATTCCAGCAAAAGTTGCAAAGCACTAGATGCCAAAATTTGTAAGAATTTTGCTTGCTCTAAAATCCATAGGCAAATCTTTTAATCTTTGCAAGACCATAAAGAGCTCATTAGCAGCTCTGAAGAATTACTGGAAAGTACTTCATTTAAAATTATGTTGTCCCCTGTATAAATTTTGTTCATATGAATATCTTCTGTTTTTCACAGTTTTTCTCTGTACAGGGAGATTACAGTGTATTCTGCTATAGATGCCTAAACCACCCCATTATCTCATCTACGAAAGCACAGACAATCTTCAAAAAACATGTTATTAGCTTTACTACCTTTCATCCATCATGTAGACAATACATCAATCTACCTCCCAACAACACTGACCGATTCAAAAGACACACACTTGCAAAACAGCATATGTGAACGATGAAATTCTTTTAAGATTGAGAAGATCAAATGGAGATCTATGCACAGGTGCGGTCACTCACCGGGAACTGGGTCTGACTTGGAGAATGCCAAAAACCCAAATGTGACACCAAATGCAAGAGTCCACATCCTTATTCTTCCAACAGGTTGTGGGGAGGGGGATCGGTGATATGGAAACATGGAGCTTGCTCCTTTCTCAATGGGTTCAACTTCTTGTCTGTGTGCTGGAGAGTGCACACACAGTAGTGGCTTGTTACAGACTTAGAAGCAGTTGTTGAATACTTCCCACATCTCCCTCCCTCTCCGTTACTGAAATACACCCCGTACTTCCTCTTGATAGCTTTCCATTTATAAACACATAACACTAGTTTGGAAAATACGTAATATTTTTTCTTGTTCATATACATATATGCATGTCATAAATGATAAGAGAACAAAATCTATAATAATGTGAGCTAGTTTGCAGTTTGATCCTGTGTCTCTCTTTCAGACACAACAACCCACAAAGAAGGTCTAGAAGGATTAATCTAACTATAATAGAAGCATTCTCCATTTGCCTTGGGTGATGGGAAATTAGATGTTTGGATTTTGAGCCACTGACTGTCAAATATTCTACTGGAAACATAAACCTGGAGACATAAACCAGTTGGACAGCACCGTACTGGAACTCAGTGATTCATCTGTAGTAAATTAAATATTATTGTTTTAATGTCCACTTTTGTTTAATTTCACTGCAAAAAATATGGCTTTCGGTTGATAAATGTAACTGTAACTACTGTTCCCAGAAAATTTAGACAGAGAGATGGATTACATGGGTGGGGTTCAATATTGATCAGAAAGGAATGTGTAAACTGAATCACAGAATCTTACTACTAATATAATATTAATATGAGAATAGGCTGAGAACACATTTGTCACCAACCTAAATTTTGATGCAAATAAGTGAGGAACCTTCAGTCCTCAGTTCAGTTCAGTACTAACATGACAATGAATGACAGTTTCCAAGGAGTTTCCAGTATGTATCCCTTTCTTGTTTCCTTCCCATGTTTGCAGATATTTCATAGCCTGCTCAATCCAAGCCATATAAGGAAAACTTTACCGCCCAGATTTCAAATGGTTTATATAGTCTTAACACATTTGTGACAGCCTCTGTGTATGCACCTTTTATGCTGTTTCTGTCTCTCTACACCAGGGCCTGTGGATGGTGCTATTGTCCAATTGGCCTATGGGGGGGGGGGGTGCCAGAAGATATAAGGAAGAGGAAGTGAAGATCTCAAGGGGAGGAAGGGGGGGCTCTGTGTTTGACCTGTGTGATGCTGTTTGTTGGTGTGTGGCCCTAGTGGGTATACTGCTGATGCTTTTAGCTTTTATTGTTTACTTGGTTGTTTATATTGTGTTAAGCTCTAAGGTAGAAAAACTTTGCTATGATTAGCACACAGTTATATGTTCCAGGGATAGACCCTGTAGGAAAAGGGGGACTTTCTTGTTTATAAAAAAGGTGTGATTTTTATGGCTGTTTTGGTTAGTTAGGGAGGTAGTAGTAGTCTGTTTTCTTTTCTTTCCATGTTTGTTTTGGAAATAGGTTAGTTAGCTGCTGATTTTCTTTCATTTAGCTTTTGTGGTTCTGCTTGTTGCTTTGGCCGTACCCTTTTCTGGTGACAATGGGTCAAATAAATTATGAGATACTATAAGCTGTGTGTTGTGGTTATATTTTGGGTCTGGATGTCGTGTATACAGGTGTATGTGCGGCCTTTATGAGCCAAGGTCACAACACATATAGAAAATAAAACTAAAAGTAAAAAAACATAATTCATTCCATAAGAAAATCTCCACCCAAAAATGTCTGAATTCAAACTGTGCTACCCATCACAAACTGCTCATAGCATATAACTGCTGCAGCTAGGAGCCCCTGCCACTATCAAACATGTGTCACCTACTGATAATGTTACTCCCAGTACTACGCATGTGCACCACCTCCACGCACTCGGGGCATGGTGCAGATGGGGAAAATTTGACGTTCCACTTGCGGCTCCAAGAGACAACAGGGAAAACTGAACACACTGGGTAAAACTATAAAACAAAAGGACCAAAAGGGAGCAGCAAATCAAGAGAGGAAAAAAAACACAAGGACTTAACTAAATACTAGGAATCAGTGGCCGATATTAGGATTTTTCCGATTATTGATACCTGCGTTTTATTTTATCGATAACCAATATTATTACAAAGTGCGCTAATGCAACTCTGCTACAGTCTCTTCTTCTGTGCTTGAGGAACACACGTAGTTTCCATAATGAAAAGCCTTCCCAGTTATTAGCGCTGAAATGTCAGAATAACAAACCTTGTTGCAGTGATAATGTGAGCATGCAGTGGGATGTGCATGTATTGTTAGTACCTGTAATAACCAAGTGTTAACAATAGAGTTACCAGAGCTTATGAAAATTTAAAAAATACTTGTCCACCCCTACTTTAACCAACATGCAAAAAAATGCCCTTATTAAGATTGCCCTCTCTGGTAAATACCAGGAACAGGTATGGCTCATCAGAAGCCAGGTGGGACAGAAAACCTACTGGGATAGTAGCTCTCCAGGACCGGAGTTGGGGACCCCTGATTTAAACAACTTAAGAATCTAAAAAGTATATACATTTTGTTTATATAATGAAGTATTTAGCCATTAATTTAACATTTACAAGTCAATTTAACATTGACTTTAAGTAGAGCAGCCTTACTGTAATTACTTCTCATTGCAGATGAATGCAAAGAAAACACCAAAAAGTAAGAAAACATCTTACTCATTCTACAACACTAGGGAAGGTTATCTGCAATACATGCAATGCAAGCATAAGCATGGGAGGAACTGGCAAAAAAACATAAAAACTTCCAACCTGTGGTCCCATCTGAGGACTCATCATGAGTTGTATGAAACCACATAGAAAAAACAAGAGAGCAAAACGATTCCCTCTCAGCCCACACTGCATGATATGTTTCAGAAACAAAGAAATGGCCAAATTCTGATGAGAGATCTCAACTTGTAGACAAACTACAGTCAGGTCCATAAATATTGGGACATCGACACAATTCTAACATTTTTGGCTTGTACCAGAGTGATGAGAAGAGAAGAGTATGGAGAAGGAAAGGAACTGCTCATGATCCTAAGCATACCACCTCATCGGTGAAGCATGGTGGTGGTAGTGTCATGGCGTCGGCATGTATGGCTGCCAGTGGAACTGGTTCTGTTGTATTTATTGATGATGTGACTGCTGACAAAAGCAGCACAATGAATTCTGAAGTGTTTCGGGCAATATTATCTGCTCATATTCAGCCAAATGCTTCAGATCTGATTGGACGGCGCTTCACAGTGTAGATGGACAATGACCCAAAGCATACTGCAAAAGCAACCAAAGAGTTTTTGAAGGGAAAGAAGTGGACTGTTATGCAATGTCCAAGTCAATCACCTGACCTGAATCCTATTGAGCATTCATTTCACTTGCTGAAGACAAAACTGAAGGGAAAATGCCCCAAGAAGAAGCAGAAACTGAAGACGGTTGCAATAGGGGCCTGGCAGAGTATCACCAGGGATGAAACCCAGCGTCTGGTGATGTCTATGCATTCCAGACTTCAGGCTGTAATTGACTGCAATGTATTTGCAACCAAGTATTAAAAAGTGAAAGTTTCATTTATGATTCTTATTCTGTCCCATTCATTTTGGTCTCTTAACAAGTCAGAGGCACATATGCAAACTGTTGTAATTCCTACACCGTGCACCTGATTTGGATGTAAATACCTTCAAATAAAAGCTGACAGTCTGCAGTTAAAGCACATCTTGTTTGTTTAATTTGAAATCCATTGTGGTGGTGTATAGAGCCAAAAATGTTATAATTGTGTCGATGTCTTAATATTTATGGACCTGACTGTAATTACAGAGATGAAAATCACTGACATCCAACCATTTACTATGGTGTCGGATGTTAGCTTTAAGTGCCTCATGGCCACAGTGGAACACAATATTCACTGAAAAGTGAAATTAACAAAGACGGTGTACTGCTTGTGCTTCGAGACAGTGGAGCAAATATGGTCAAAGGGATGAAACTTGCAGAATTTACAGACCTCAGCTGCACAGTACACTGACTCATTGCAGCTTATGGTAAATGATGCTCTAACAAGTCAAAGAGCTGTCACAGACATCATTGCGTTACTGAAAAGGTGTGCCACACATTTCCACCACTCAATTCTTGCAAAGCAGCGTTTGAGAGATATTCAGAAACAACTTTGCCTCGGAGAGCACAACATAATTCAGGCCATCCCAGTCCGGTGGAACTCCACATTCTACAAGCTGCAAAGAATGATGGAATAGAAGCCTGCTATGAACATTTACACCAGATTCACTTTTTTTTCGTCTTTTTTTGCACTTGACCATATTACTCAACGAATCATGGGATCGGATAATAAATCTTTCTCAAGGTTACGTTATTTAACTGAAAGATAGCGCTGATGTTCAACAAAAATGTTCACAATAATATAAAAAAACAATATATAAAAAGCAGAAAGGGTGTCGATGCTCAATAAACAGGCTTGTATATATAGTTCTTATTTTCTTTACCTAAACCAAATTCATGTGCATGAATATCAAGGGCTACATGACAGTTAACAACAACTGCAATAGTCTATTACCAATAATCACATGCACATACAATGAGCATGAGTAAACTTGCATACGTTGTTGTGTAAACGTCAAAGTTAATATCAGTTTGTTCTTTGATGAAAGCCATATAGGTCTATTATACAGAAATGCAATAATTTTCTGTTGTGATAAATGATGAAGAGCTGCGTTTATTTAATTCCTTTTAACAGCGTAACTGCATTTCCGCAGTAAACTCAGCGAGGGCTCTTGGGATGATATACTTATAAATTTAATAACTTACTGCTTTTATAAATCGGCAATAGATGCATTTATTTTACCCAATTCATCAGCGTAACTGCATTTCCACAACTAACGCCGCAATGGCACTTAGGATTGGTTCGCAAAGCGTTCGTTTGATTCACCGAATTTTAATCATCATGGCCAGAATTGCAGCATTGGAGGTCCCTAGCATGGGAGCCAGCAAATATTTTGTCCTCTCCTTTGTTTTTTCTGTGGTATGGGCAGCTTGGAAGGTGATGTTAAGGTGTTTTTGGTACCTTTGGCATTTGTCTCCATGTTTACCGATTCACAGTAGTCGTGCGTTAAAAGTGGCTTAGCTCTCTCATTAGCTTTGATCATGTTGTACCTTTGAATACTGCTGTGAGAGGAGAAGGCAGGAATAATTTACTGACTTCCAGACTGTTAGTAATTTCAGATTATTTTATTTGCAGGACTTTGCTACTCTCCGCCATTCATACCGTGTCTATCCCCTTTGCCATTTTCTCGGAAGCCACCTGTTTGCTTGCTTGCATTAGTAGATGGAACACTTAAACGAATAAATGAAGGTTGTAAAATAACACATTTTCAACCGGCTAGACTTCGGCTGGCTACTGTCGGAGTCGCCGCTCCACAGGGTCCAGATGATAAGAAAGATCACATTGGAGACTTCTGGTTGTTATAATAAAGCTGTTTTATTCACCTGTTGTTGTTGTTGCAAATCGATTTGGGAACACAGTACACACAGCGTTTAAAAGTTGATGCGCGGTTTGTCCAAATCTGTTCGAAGCGGCTATGTCTGTTTCAGTCTTTTGTACCTTGCCCCCGAAGCACTTCCTCTTTCGGTTCTGCAGCTGGGCTAGTACTTTTCCACTTGTATAATAGTTATTTTGCACGTCTGTTTTTCTAAGTAACTCAAAACAAGCTTATTTATGGTAAGAGCGGAAAGCTTTGTGGTTAATGCTATGTCTGGTATTTGATCTGTAGGCTATGTCTGCCTGTCTACTTGTGAATAATCTATAATTAATATAATGCTTGGCTAGCGGTCTCTTCTTCGCAGCACTGCTTTCGTTTTACTTGAAATATCAACTGTTTATAATGTTTGCTCTGAAATGTCAACCTTCTATTAATATAATGCTTTGCTCAAGCGATTCTCTTTTGCTGCACCTTGTCAGGCCCTATGTTCCACACTACTTGCATTTACCAATTTACGACACAGGAACACAACGAACAGGTCACTCAATGAAAGTGAATGACGCAACCGACTGGCTGCTTCTAGCTTCGAGGTGGTTAAAATGGTACGGTCCACATTAAGGGTGTCTGAAATCGTTTTGCATAAACTTCTCCTACAAGGTGAGGTTTTTTTTTTTTTAAACAAAAGAAAAATGTTAAGACCCCACCCCAAACTGCTATGGGTCTGGGTCTTGATCGGGTGTTTTACTATCCCCCGTAATTCGAACCATGGTTACATCTAAAACATACATTTAGAAAATGGCCACCTACTGTATTTTAACCAAATATACTTACCGAAATACACATTCAATATAAGTAAAATGCGATATTTAAGCAATTCCAGTGAAAAAAGTTTCATTATTACGGCTGCGACATACCAAAGACATTTTTTTGCTCACGTTTTAACGTGGTCCTTTGTATACTGCCTGAAAATAATATTACACTTTTGTCCATAAATATGAGTCTCTATGAACTTCACATGATACAGATTAATTCTAAATTTATATTCACAATCGCTATTTAAAAAAAAAATCCACCACAAACTAATCATTTTTGCTTAGGCACTACATGTTGTCCAAAATACGCAGCTAGGAGGTCCTTGTTGTTACTGTTGTAAAACCAGTTTAAATCTATGGTATACGTCTGCAGCTAGACACTCTTGTGTTGCAGGTTGTAACATTTGTTTCGGATAATTAATTGGATATAGGTAACATTGTAACAAGTATTGTATACAATTATATATATATACACATAGATATTTTATTTATATTTTATTTAATAGACACTTCGCGTTTTCAGTTTGCACAGCCGTAGCGAGGGCGTGTAAAATGTCGGACGTACATGAAAAAGAAAGCACTTTGGAATCCTCCCAGGTAAGCTTTTTTGTATGTATTTTTTAAGAGAGGTCGTATTTGACTTACAGATCACACTCTGATGTACCCCCACCCCGTTAAACGAGAGATCTGTGAGACGTCTGATTGTTTGTAAGAGAGTATTACAGCATGTGAATGATGTCTGTGTGCGCGCGTGCGCGCCAAATTTATCACCAATGTCTATAAATATTACATAGATATATATATATATATATATATATAGTAAAGTATCATATGAACATAGTTTTATATTTCACATAAGATTAGAATTTTATTATTGCCTTATTCCAGGGCTGTGATATTTGCAGTGCATTTGATGCCTTTTTAACAGGATAAGGAGCATCCTAGGATTTTGATTCCTGAGCTCTGCAGACTTTTCTACCACCTAGGATGGGTGACTGGCACAGGGGGAGGAATAAGCCTTCGACATAGGTTCGTCAGCAAAAGTTAATTTAAATTCAAAAAGATAAATTAGTTACAATCAGTTGATTGAGTTCATAAGTGTTATTTTAGGGGTTGAAGTGGGCCTGGGAAATTAGTATATTCATATCAGTGCAAGAACAGGGGCTATCCAGAAATTGCAGAATCAAAATGTTACACTGCAAACAAAGCTCACAGAAAAACTGAATCATGGCAGTGAAGTTTACTCTCCTGGATAATGTACTGCCCTATGGAGGATAATCTCCTTTCCAATTCTTTTATAAATACCCGTACTGTAGCATGTGTAGTTTTTTTCCCCATAGTCTTGTGGAAAAACTAGTAATAATTAGTATAGAAGCTGTATAATCTGTAGAATTAAATGTACTTTTTTTTAGTTGTTATCTGTTTTTCTTAATGTTGCCCAGAGACAAGATATATATTGCCCCCTCTGGAGTCCAGAAGGAAAGGATACAGGTCAGTTAGTATTGCGTATTCTTTCTTTTTTATATTAAATATTAGAGAGTAAACTAGTTTCTTTCACTACCACCTCCACCATCCAACTGCTTATCCCAGTCAGTGTCATGGGTATGCCTGGAGCCAATCATAGACAGAAAGTCATCCCAGGACAGGATGCTACTCCATCACAGGCCACATAGACACATATGCCCCCATACGTCAGGCAATTTAGATATTCCACTTCATTAACCACAGGTTTCTGGACTCGGGAGTACCTGGAAAAAACTCATGTGACATGCATACTCTACACAGGGGACTGGGATAGGACTGAGGCTTTGAGATATGAGCCAACAATGCTGCCTTCAGAGCCATATACTTAGTCACTTTATGTTTTGTTCAGTCAGACGACCTGTTTGTATGTGACTTAGAGGAGAGGGACCTGTGTTGCCCATCACCGTCAAAGAAACTAAAGAAAAGTCAGTGCACCCCTCTGTTCATGAACGCATACACCATGAGAGGTATGTTTGATCACCTCATTGCTGTAATTGTAGTATGAATACTGTAATATTAGGTGTGTTTCCTATACTCCATCCTGTATTCTTCCTGTAACTTCAGATGCTCAAGCAGTGATACATACGCATTCAAAGGCTGCAGTGATGGCCACTTTGCTGTTTCCTGGCAATGAATTCCACATCACACACCAAGAAATGATTAAGGGGATCCGGAAGGGGAACACTGGCACAAACTACAGGTGGGGTGGTAATTCAAGGCCTTTAGTCCAAGTATCCTTTAGTCCATGAATTTGCTAATGGTACCCCTCCTGTATGCAGCGTTGGGTGTTGTGTTATGTGATGTTCCTCACATGCCTTTTACTCTGATAGATCTGGGTTCCTTTGTTCTTGAGCAGGTATGATGAGACCCTGGTTGTGCCCATCGTAGAAAATACCCCAGAGGAGGTCGACCTGAAGGAGCGAATGGCTGAGGCTATGGAGAAATACCCAGACACTTGTGCCGTCCTTGTGCGGCGTCATGGGGTGTATGTCTGGGGTGAATCCTGGGAAAAAGCAAAAACTATGTGAGTCCATATCAGCATTACCCAAATCTAAATCTCTTTACATCCCACAACTAGGGCTGCACAATATCACATTGCGATTATATGGCGCATGCGCTATAATCACCAGGGCTTTAGGGGACGGGTGTCAATATCCTGACTTTTTGGTACTATGTGGGTGTTTACTCTCATCCATAATTTCATATGAAGATTAGTAGTACACCTAAAATATTAATGAGAGACATATTGCGATGGCCAAACTTTAGTAATCTGTATACATTAGGCATATACTTAAATGTGTCAAACTTTAAACTGCAAAAAGTACTACCACCCCACAAGTCTTTTTTTACCATGTTTATCCACAATACAGTGGTACCTCAGTTCTCGAACTCATTAGAACTTGAATTTCTTAAATGTCGAACCAACCAGTTTGAAAAAAAAATTACCTAGAACTCGATCGGAATCTCAGAAGTCAAACCGTGAATGCCGACCTAAGAACTTGTACGCATGGGGAAATGAGTGATGCAGCACGTCTCTCAGCGAAAATAAAGGGTAAAGCTTCAGTCTCAGCCTCACATTAGCTGTGATATCATCGTGCATGTTTACACTAGCTGAATACATATATTTCGACAGTAAAAATACATTTAGACAATGATAGACTGACAGTAATTATTATATAATAAAGTACATTTAAAAATAAAGATTTCTTATTTTAATATTAATAATAAACTATTAATACATTTAATTATAATAATGTTGTCGTGTCGAGCGGGGACGAAACGGAGACAAAGGCGCAGACGTCAGGGTATCGGGGAATACGGTGTTTAATTACAGGTAAGACAGGCAAAACGCAGACGGACAATACAATGACCAGACTGGGGAAACAAACTGAAATGCGCACTAAATACAGAGGACTAATGACAACAACCAGAAACACAGGGTTAACGAGGGGCTGTGGCACCCGGAAAGAGTGGACAATCAGGGCAGGACACTTTTTTTTTTTTTATAACTTTGCACATTGTTTGGATGCATTTTCTTACTTTACAAATTACTGTTTTGATAAATGTGCTTAGATGTGTTTAATACAGTATATGCTCTTCTTGTTTTATCCGGTTCATTTTATGTTTAAATGCTAAAAAACATATTTAGGTGTAATTCTTGGGGGCCAGGCACCAGTTAATTGGTTTTCCATTATTTCTTATGAGGAAAATTCGATCACAACTCAAACTTTTTAGGATTCGATCCGGAGTTCTGAACAGATTAAATTCTAGTTCTGGCGTACCACTGTATCTCCTTTTTCAAAAGATGATGTCTGTTGACCTGTCCCTTACTTCAGAGCTTGTTGCTTCCTTGATATACCAAAAAGTAGTTATGTGGCATGTTCTGCTAACCAAATTTAATAAATTTAACTGTATTAAATTTAATTAAATCGTGATACATCATGCAGCCCAACCCATTTCAGTATGATATATTACTAATGGGAGGGAAATGATTACAAATATTAATGGCATTATTGGTAATAAAATAATAGAATTTAAAGTTCCTTATTGAGACATTGACCTTTTTTTGGGTTTTTTAGAGGTTTGAAGGTTGCAAGGCCTTTTTCTCATAAGAGCACATTTCTTTCCAGGTGTGAGTGCTATGACTACTTGTTTGATATAGCACTACAGATGAAGATGTGTGGTCTTGACCCTTCTGAGCTCCCACAAGCACAGAACGACACATGCTGACCTGCAAGAGAAGCCTCAAACTTTAACACTTTAAAGTGAAATGTTTTTATAAACACAGCAGGAAATGAGGATTAACTTGTTCAAAAAGTTTAAAAGTCCTGACCAAATACACAGAGAGAGTTACATTTTGTTCATGGTATTCTTTGAAATCTGAATTTCATAGTGAGAAATGCACTTTTGCTTGAATTCATGAAGTGTGCATCATTAATTCCTCATAAATGTACCACAGTGACTATGTGTGTGTCCAACTGCAAGGACAGGAAGGATTATGATGGTCTTGGAAAGCGCATGTCCTACTGAAAGCACAATAATCTGTAGACAGATTTTTAAAACTTGTATTAAATGTTGAAAAGAAACCATTAAAATTGCAAAGCTGGCAAAATTTTGTTCTGAGTAAAAATGTTTTAGCGTAACTTACTGATGGTCTGAACTCTGTAGACTATTGCAGTCCTTGCGATATGACAATATCACGCTCATTAAATGTCGTGCCAATATTAACATTGCAAATTGTTCAAGCTGAGGGCGGCACGGTGGCATAGTGGGTATTGTCATAATACTTTGTGTGTATAAAGTTTTCATGTTCACCCTATTTGTAGCTTTTTAGCAAATCCTCTGGTTTCTTTCCACTATCCAAAAGCATGCAACTTAACTGAACTGAAGTGTCTAAACTGACCATATGTGTGACTGACTGCGCACCCTGCAACAGTTTCAATTGTTATATGTCACGTTTTTATATATATATCACAATGAATTCTTAGTTTAATTGGTAGATTACTCAATAATTGATAAAATTGATAGTGACGGCCCTAATACACATAGTTGAGAGTTAAGCTTTGGTTTGAGTGTAAGGTCTGACCAATGTTGTGCAATGTTCCTGGGAAGTTTGCAACACAAAAAATCCATAGAATACGTTTACATGGCATAAAACTCTGTTCACAAAATGGCGCCCTCTGCTGCACTGTCATTGCAGTTACAATTTTGGGTTGATTTGGGGATTTTCATGGGGAAAAGTCAGATTTTTCAAATATCAAAGTGTTCAGAAGGCTAAAGCTCTAATCTATCTTTCCATTCTCTTTGCTGACACTAAGTATTGTTCCTTCAATTTTGAACATTTTGTGCAGGTCGTCTTAAAATTTGATCACGTCCAGAGTAGAGCTCGGCCGATGCTGTTTGATGGCTGAACAAAAATCTAATCCTATATGGCAGCATTTCACCAAGCCAACACCAGGAAAAGCTAGGGGCAATATCTGCAGCAGACTGGTGAATTTTCCTTCCCTCAAAAATGAGGAGTTTGCTGCTATATTGTGCACTAAAAGAGATTCTGATGCTGCTATATTTTTTGTTTGTTATTGTTTACAAGTGGTTTTTTGTTAAGTTTATATTTAAAATTACACGAGTTAGTATTCAATAAATGCTAAGCTGAGAAATTTTGTGTATTGTTTGTTATTAGTGTGATATTTTACCATGCAAATAGAGGGGAAAATGTCTAATTGTCGGCTAGAAAAAAATTGGGAGCATATATCGGCCATCGGCTGTCCCTGACCCCTATATATATATCGGCATCGGCTATTGAAAAACCCATATCGGTTGACCTCTAGTGCAGAACTTAACCTTCACCAAATGCGTGCAAAGGTTTAAAAAGACTTGTGAAATATCTGCATTTTTTTCTATCACTACGCAGTGCTGTTTTTGTTCTGAGGCAATCTGTGTTAAGATTTGATTACTTTTAGCTTGTGACCCATATAAAGTACCTGAAAAGTTCAAGAAAGATCCTTTAAATACTTTCAGAGTCTATTACACTGGTACACTGCTGTTTCCTTCCTTTGCTGCCACACAGCACTGCTGCTTCATTTTTTGTGCAGTTTGTCTGAAAATTAAATAAGAACATAAGAAATTTACAAACGAGAGGAGGCCACTCGGCCAGTCAAGCTCATTTGGGGAGAGCTTAACTAATAGCTCAGAGTTGTTTGGACTGTTCAGAGGGGAAGGCACTGTCATAAGGGTGGGCACTATTCCAAGATCAGATTGAGTACCCTTTTGGCCAATCAAAGGAATAGGTGTTAAGTTTTTCTTCTTCCCTTTTTTACCCTGGTTCGAGCGCTTTTGTCCATAAGTTCACATTTTTGGGATACGGGTGTGTGAATGTGTTTTACACCATATTTACTGCAGCAAGTGTAACTGGAGGTTTTTCTTTTAAGGTATATGTGAGGATAGTGACTGAAAAGAAGCACCCCCTACGTCTTTTATTTTATTGTAACATTATAGTTCATGCCTTCTCTTGTGCATTGTTTCTTTGGCGCATCCTATGTTGTGGTTTATTTTCACACATCTGTGCTCCAGTTTCCTACACACAGGCAACAGCAGAATATTTTTTAGGTAGACGTTAAGAAGGTGTTGTTACCAATTTTCGCCACAAGATGGAGTCTACTTTTTAGTGTGCAGCTCTGTCAACAGTGTAAATGCAGCGGACACGCATTGTAACGTAGCGCTGAAGTGAGATGCAAGATGGAGACGTGCTAACAACAATGTACCGCTATGCCTGTATGCTTGCAGCTAAGGAGGCATAATATGTGTGAGTGAACATGTGTGGCATAGGACAGAGGGTCATGTGCAAAGGGGAACAGTTGACCGTTTAACCCCTATAAGTGTATTTGGCTTGAGTTAAAGTTGTTGTTAACCGCGTTAGCCTAGCAGCTAAACTAACCTCAGGCCATTAGTATTGAAACCCTGTGGCTGCACATTTGAGTAGCCTTTGCTTAAATTGCCATGCGTATGTTGATGAAATTGTCACGTTAGAGTATTGGAGTAACATTAATGTTTTATTTTGTATAGTTATGTTTTGTGCCAAAGTAAAACTATTGGTTTACGATTTATACATTCATGTACAGACATTGTAATGTAGGTATGTTACAAAAAAATGAGACATAAAAACATTTGCAGGTCTTAATTTTAATCAGGTAGAGTTTAAAGAAACATAAATTTTGATCCCAAAACCACCCCTCTATGTTCAGTATTAAGGAAGTTATGACAGTTGTAATATTCAGGAAATGGCTATTTTCCATGTATTGACTTTGCATTAGAATAAAACAAAAGCTGTGATCAACAAAAGTGAATTCCATGACTTAATGTTCAATAACTTCCTTGTGGGTTGAGATAACTGAATGAAACTTTCAACACATACAGAGAAAGTTAAAGAGAATCAGATAAGACACTAAACAATTAAGTTGGATATCTATTTCTCCTTTTAATTAGTTAATTAATGAACTACTTACTGTGACGGACAAAGCAAAAGATGCAAAAAACAGTGACATGGACCAGTATTATTGTATTTTAATACATAAAAAGTTAAGGACAATCAGATAAGGCACTAAACAATTAAGTTGGATATCTATTTTTCCTTTTAAAATTAATTAGTTGATTAATTAACTAATTAGTGTGAGGGACAAGGCTAAAGATGCAAAAACGCAGTGACATGTACCAGTATAGCATTTTATGACAAGAAAAGTCACCAAGTAAGTAATTCTCAATTTAAGCAACATGCTTAAAATACTTTTGCAGTTAGTTGAAACAGGCATGACAGGTAATTACCCTCATGGGTGATAATTAGTACAATATTCCAAGGTCAAGGCCATCACTTACACAAAACGTCACACAGGTGTCCATGACCACCATCAAGAATAAGGTGTTAAAATCTTGCTGTCATGGTGACATATCATCTTCACTGCAATGTTTAGAACTTGCAAGGTAAATAGAAAAATATTTACCAGAAAACACCAATGTCAAAGTCCTAGCAAAACACAAGATCCCCATAAAGCAAGTCCGCGGTCAAAGAGTACATTGACATTTCTTAATCTGTAGCATTGTCATACTCCTCCAAATGACACCAGTATGCAACCTTATAAATCTTTTTGGAGGCCCGCAACTTTTCAATTTTGGCGTTATAAACTATAACGGTTTTATATCAAACTTCATATCAGTTTTCCATTCTCAGACCACACGTGACACGCCTTCGTTCCAACAGCCTTTCCTGCTAAGATGTCTTGAAGTTCATCAATTTTTGAATAATCCAAGTTGGGATAATCTTTTTGTACATCATCCAAGTTGGAATCTTTTAGTTTCTTTTCTAATTTTTTTCTCTCCTTTGTGTCCCGAGTATGTTCCTTCATCTTCTCTCGTCGTATCAATTCTGCTCTTAGCTCCCTCTGTTTCACCTTTCGATTATTTCTCTGTACTCTGGCGAACTTGATGACCTTCTGCAGAATTCTTTCTCTTTTTTCGTCTTCTACATTGTCAAGGTAATCTACTGTCTTGTTTTTACTGGCACGCATTCTACATGACAGGTAGCACATTGTCGCATTTTGGGCTTTTTGCTTTGAAGCCGAAAACATGCCCATCAGTTCCTTGGCATCCATATTGTGCGACCTAGCAGATGCCGTCTCCTGTTTCTGCTTCTCTGTAATATCTATGTCAAAGTATTTGCTGTACTGCCTCTCCAATATAGCTATCACTGCCTCCAGACACATCTTCATCATTGGGCCAAACTGTTGATTCACTGGAGATTCTGTAAGTTTAGTCCAGGTTCCACTGGCAGTAATTTTATCACCAAAGAAATCTTCTTTAGCAAGGACTAGGGACTCAGGATTCTCAACTGCCGCTTTCAGCTTAGCAATTACGTTCCTAGCCACCTGTATACCAGCGATATGGTTGATTTCTGTCTGACTGGATGTGTAGAATCGCTTCATCCAGGGACCTGTGAGAAGCTTTCCAAGCAACCCCAGAATCCGGAGTTCTAATATAGTTGATTATTAATTATTATTAATTGACTCTAAGGGATGCAGATGACAGTTTAATTCAGTTAGTGTCTTATTCCATTCACTATTAACTATCCTAATGGCTGCATGGTTAGATGCACATCTATCTGTGATAGTGTTCGAAATATTTTCTATGATCTGTTTCCTGACATCTTGGTAGTTAGAATCCTCATGAAAGAGAGTGTAAGTCTGACTCAAATTATTGACAGTCTCACATATATGATGGGCATAGTCCTCAGCAGTACCACCCGGCAATTCATCCACTGCAGCAGCAACACATTGGTTTTCTGTAGTAAAGTGAATGCTATTAACATGCATATGGTCCTGGGTGGTTGCATCAAATCCTAAAGTAACATTTTTGGTCTCCATGACAATTTCTACAGTCTGTAATTCTGCGATCACACCCAATTCTCTTGCCATTAATTCCACAGCACTGCGTTGCGGGACACTCTCAGTTTCCTCTTTATTTCTCTCCTGAAGTTTCTTAAGTAGTGGTGGTATATTGGCTGTTGGAACTTTGTTTATTATACAATCATACACCTTCATTCGCATGGTTGGGGTGTATGTCTTGCTGTCCACCTTGGAGTTGGTACCTGGAATACTTCTGGTCTCCTCTATCTCTTCCTTTAACAATAGAGTTTTATGTTCAAGATACTTTATTGTCTCTTCCCTGTCCTTAAGTTTGGAAAGTACCTTCTGATGTCTGGCTTTTGGTACAGTGGTGCTAATGCTATTTTTAGCTTTGCTGCGATGGTATGTTTTAAGTTGTTTGTGGGCAATCTTCAATCGATCAAGTTCTGATTTAGTTTGGGCTAATTCTTTTGCCAATTTATTTCCACACAACTGTTCTTGTAATTCTTTAATTTTGGCATCTTTCCTAGAAATGATATTTAGCTTTCTTTGTAGCGCCTGGTTGACAACCCTCTTCGGTGTCTTCTGGGATTCCTTTAAATCCTTTACTTCAGACTGGTATTTCTTCTTTACTTTGGAAATGGAGTCAGACATATATTTCAATCGTCTCTTCAGTTTTTGCTTTCGTGGTGTATCTGGAGCACTTTGACTTCTTTTTATTGAACTACTGGTGGTAGGGGTTGGCTGTGCTGTTGCCACACTAGCTGGGGTACGTGGGATCCAAGGTTCAGTTAAGTTAAGTTCATGGCTAGTATTAGTGCTGGGTTCAGGTAGAATACAAAAATCATCTACACCATCAGGAGGGCAGCTGGGTCCAGCAGCAGCATCATGGAGATCAATATTAGGTCCAGGCAGAATGTGGTCATCATCGTCAATATTAGGAGGAGTGCTAGGTCTCACTGTAACAGTAAATGGTTCCTCACAAGCAGCTACAAATTTACTTAGTTCTTTTGGATCACAAAGTCTGTGGTATTTATCCAAAGAGTTTGAGACTACCCTTTTAATATCTGTCTTGAAGTCACGGTCAGCAGAAAGGCCAAGATTAGCAACAATCAGAGTCTTTAACTGTTTATCACACCGTGTACGGCTGTATTCCCCAGATGACATGTATACACAAAGAATATGTCCATTTCTAACATCAGCAGCAGCAGTGGGAAAAGATCCAAAATTCTCACTCACATATCTCCGAGCCACACCAAGCTTTGATTCTGGATTGAATACTCGACGTCTCTTTTTTGGAGGCATTTGGAAATACAATAAACTTCAGTTGAAAATATAAAAAATATCTCTATCTATGCTAGCCAAACTGTGCATTTTCTTTTTTCAACCCTGTAATAAAACCTACATAGCATTTTCATAGAAAGTTTCTCAAATTGAATGAGCAGCATGGTAAAATTCATGAATATCAACATTGAGCACGTGGAGTTTGTTTTGTAAACAAAGCCTCTCGGTCAATCAGACGACGCCATTGTACGTCACGTGACCATGCGTCTGCCATCAACACAAAGTTCAGAGCAAAAACAGGCCAACAAAATCTATAATCATCGATGCTATCACCATTAATAAATTTACAAAAACACATATTCAAATGTTTTTTAGATATTTTTGATTACATATAATGCCATAATTCCGGCTTTTGATAGTATTAAAGAAGTTTTATTTGTGCAGGATTTTGGGAAATTTTCATAGATTTCGTGTCCGGTATTACACTCAGTCAATCAGACAGGCGATCTTTGGAACGATAAATAACTGTCTCGGATTCATTTGATTTTGATGAAACTTCACCAGTTCACAGAAAACACAATACAAAGAGCGTCCACTTACCTTTTGTTATTGTCCAAAGCATAGATTTTCGTTTAGAACAGGTTGAACTTGATGAAAATT
>JABFEA020000010.1:25860610-25894499 GCA_019775915.2 Cyphomyrus plagiostoma | reverse complement strand
TTATTCCTATAATATCATAAGAGTCCGATGAGATAAAAGCCTCTAAATCATGAATTTTATTCCTAATACTCCTGGCATTTAAATACAGACAACAAAGGTTAGGCCTATTACGGTGCCCACTTATAATATGATTATCTAAATGGATTAGTTCAGATGTCAGTGTCATGGAAGGCTATCGAAGAATCAATTGTGGCCCCTTTTAAAAGAGCTAGTTTTCTGTGGCATTCCCATTAGGCGTTGTAGGCTCTGTTTTTGCCCTATAATATCCCACCTGATATCCACTTGGTTAAATGTCATCGTCATTCCCCTCTTTTTTTTAACAACTATAAGTTTTTAACTGGAAATGTCCCATTTTATTTTTCTCATTGGATAAAGTGTGATATTAGGATGTATGAATTTTGATGATGTATGAAATATTTATTTTTATTTTTTCTATTTTATTTTATTTTTTCCTCTGAGTTTTCTCAGAGTATATTTTTGTATACTGAGCAGATGTTTGCCAGAAGGTTTGTTTTTGGGTGGGGAGGTGGGTATAAAAATAGTTTATCTATTCTTGTTTATATATCTGTTAGTTTTTCTCTTATTGTATTGACAAAAACAGTTGTTAACAAAAAAAATCTGAGTTTTGGAATTATTGAATCTCAGTGCTGCATTCAGCATGGTTGACCATAAGACACTTCTAGACCAGGGGTGGGCAATCTTATCCAGAAAGGTCCATTGTGTATGTGGATTCTTGCTGCAACTTCCAAATTAGATTGCTAATTAGATTGTTTGGCTACACACTAGCCCTTTGCAGATAAGTTTGCCCACCCCTGTGCTAGACAGACTCGAAAAGTGGGTGGAACTTTTTGGCAACATGCTAAATTGACTTGAATCAATTGTACAAGATAGGGACTACTTCATGTCAATAAATAATTATAAATCTGAGCAAACAAAGATATTCTGTTCAATATCGTGGTCCCCCTTTTGTTTTGGATGTTTTGGAACGTTACCATAATTATTCAGATGACACACAACTGTACATTACATTGTCATCAGGTGAATATAGTCTCTTAGATTCACTAAATGCATGCAATGAACAAATCAAGGAATGGATGTACCAGAATTTTCTACAATTGAACTTAGAAAAAATTGAAATTATTGTATTTGGCCCCCAAAAAAGAAAGATTGAAAGTCATTGCTCACCTTCAACAGCTGCATAAGGACAACTACAAAATCATCCTACGACCACCTTGAAAACATAGCAAGAAAGGATTTCTGTTGAAACAAGATGCATAAAAGCTAGTTCATGCATTTATTTTAACAGGCTGGGCTATTATAAGGGTGTCCACAAATCTTGGCAAAAGGCATAAATTCACTAAACCAAGAAAGTATCACACCAGTCCTTAAATCACTACACTGACTTCCTGTGCAATATAGGATTGATTTCAAAATATTACCTGTGTTTAGCCAGCAGGTGCTGCTGGTCATTGCACTTTTCCAGCCCCTCTCCTATAGCCATTCAGTCATAGTGTACTCTCCATGCTCCCCGAACCACTTCATAGCTCAGTAGGTTAAGCATGTCGCTCTGAGACTTTTAACCCTCTGATCATGGGTTTGAGGCTGGCCAATGGCCAGTAGGGCTGGGTGATATCATGTTATTATTATATTGTGTATGCGTAATAATAACCAGGGCTGCAGATGATGGGTGAAACATTTGGCCAGATGCTGGTTTTTCGGTAATATATGGACATTTATTTATGCCCACAATTTATTAAGCAGATTAGTAGTACACCTGAAATATTAATGAGGCATTTTATGACACCACAAATGTAGTTATCTGTATAAACTGTGGTTAGTATTTCTTAGTTTCAGTGTTTGTACTGCTTAATTTGATTATGAGTTATCTGTCCTTTGTTTGCCCCGATTTTTGTTTGTGTATTTAAGTGCGCCCTTTCTGTTCATTAGTCAGTTATTGTGTTTAGTTACTACATGTATGTTGCTTACTACATATATGTTGTTGTTCTGTTGCTTAGTTCTGCTTACTGTGTTGCTCAGTTCCCTGGTGTATTTGCTTTGTGGTTTCTTTTGAGTTTATTTCCCTCATTTTGTTCTGACCTTTTGTGGTCCCTTTATTTTGTGCATTCCCCACTATTGTTAGTCGCCTTAATAAATTCCCTTTGTCTCAAAGCCATCAGTGGATTGTCACCTTTTTCCCTACTTGCGCCATACAGCTTGCTTCCTCGTTTCTTCCCAGCTCTGTGTTTCCCAGCTCTGTCATTGAGATTGTTCCCCAGTGTTGCCTATGTCTTGTCTTCCTTCATTACCCTCGTTTAGATCCCCCGAGATCTTTTTTCAGTTTTGTACTTTTGAGTTTAATAAGACCCCTTTTGTTTATCACACCTGCTCCCATGTTCTTCTCAAAACAATTTATTATTATGGTAGTTTGTAAGTGATTCAAACTTTCATCCATTTAGAATCCATCCAGTTTTACAACATGTCACAGAATTGATTTACATCCTCTGTTGCACCTCAGAATTGATCTGACTATCACTGGTGTCTTGCAAGTTACAAAATAGCTACAGTAAAACCTCGGATTGCGAGCATAGTTCGTTCTGGAAATGTGCTCGTAATTCAAAGCACTCGTATATCAAAGCAGATTTTCCCATTAGTAATAATGGAAACTCGGATGATTTATTCCACAACCCAAAAATATTAATAAAAAAATGATTAATACAAAATATAAAGTAAAAATACATAAAACAAATTAACCTGCAATTTACCTTTGAAAAGAATCGTGGATAGTGTGAGGGAGACGAGAGAGAGGAGAACAGGAGGGCTATTTTGTAGGACGACTTTCACTACAACTAATGGAATCACTGCTATCTGTTGGCTCACTGGAATCTTTTTCTTTTTGTGCAACTAACAAGGAACCTATCCAGTGACAGCCGTTTTTGCCTCTAAGATTTTGCGGAAATGTGGACATTGCATTGTCATTAAATAGATTCATCGCTCACACTGCTACGCCCTTATTTGAATGGTGCTTTAATTTCTACTATGTTTTGAATATACAAGTGAGGGGAAACGATTACCCACAATCCTGCAGCAAGAGAGAGAGAGGCCCAATCCCAAACTATACCCTTGACATTTCGCCTTCATTTCAAGTCACAGTCCCGCTGAGTCACCCTCACAACACGCCCTATGCTCTTAAACTGAAGGAAATCGTTTTGGGATTGGGCCAGTGAAAAAGAAGAACTATCGACTCAGTTGTGATTACGTGACACTAGGCAGACAAAGCGTTTACATAATACTCGTATTGCAAGACCTCTCTCATTTATCAAGTTAAAATTTATTAAAAATTTTTGCTCGTCTTGCAAAACACTCACAGTCCAAGGTTTGACTATTTTGATTCTTGATTGTTAAAAAAAAAAGTTTCTTATCTCATGGTGGCTAAATATTGCTGTTCATGCCTATTATGTAGAGATGGAATTAATTCCTCAAAGAAAAGATTTATTTAAGATGAGCTTTTTAGTCAGACTGAAAGAAAAACCTCAGTATTTGTTATGAATTTACATTTATTAGTTTACAGAATAAGAGAAAATAACATAGAAGCCATTCTTAAATTTCCTCACTCTTGCTCTCATAAATGTACAACATATTTAAATATAAAGAAATTACACCTAAAACAGCCAGGATATGTTACAAACATGCTGATACATAATTGTATTAGTTTTATGATCCATTAGGAAGAGTTGTTTTTGCCAAACCCATAAAGATATACCTATTGCTTTTCAAGGTAAAGTTTCAGAATAACACCCAGAACAGTGTTGGAGTGAATTATACACCCGTGATGTCATGAAATTTAATTGCTACCCTATAAAACCTATGAACAATAAGTGAAGCACTACAAGCGAATGTTGTAAAGGTTATCTTGACCCAAATGAATTTTTCTAAAGGTAGTATATGTTAATGGTGCAAAAAAACTTGTGTGTTGTGTGTCTTGTGTGTGAAGCTTCTGCCCTTGAAGATCACAAGTAATATTTAATTGCTTATTACTACATCCAGCACATATCAGAATATTCACAAGCCCAAGTAACATCATTCCACAGTTAAAGAACATTCTGACATAAAGATTGTATAGAACAAAGTCACATAATGTATTGCAACAACAGCACGAGGCAGCTGGTGACCAGTTAATTATAATGACATGGCAGCTTTTTACCTTTCTTTTGAAATCTCATCTTTATGAACTGAGAAAATAATGCTCTAAAACAACAAAATGTAATCCAACAGCATTTCTCCATGCAAATCATTAAAACGCAGGTCAACTACAATATGTACACAAAGTGCAAGTAGGCACTTTAATGAAATGCATTCAAAACGTGAAATAAAAATGTATTTTTATGTCCTGCTCTTATAACTATAAATTGATGCAGATAATCAGTTTAGTGCTCATTTCCCTTTGGAGATACCCTGATATATGATTATCATTCTAACCTTTCTGCTGATTATTATAATAGTACAACCACAAAACAAAGGCCTCAATAAATGGCGGGATACAGTTCATCTGTCCTGTGATCAGCTGCAAACTAGTTGCAATTAATTTTGTAGTTAATATATTTTGCATTGTCCATATCCAGCAATTGCACCAGTTAAAAATATCCAACACAATTGAACAGTGCAGAACAAACAGCATTAATGGCACTGACAACCTTTCTGGAAGGTACCATGGGAAGAGACAACTTGCTTTCTTTGCATTTGTTATTATCAGTATTGTTATGAACACTATCTGCATAGCTTGCAGTGAAAGCGAAATAGTAACGGTAAATGAACAACAGTAAAACTAAATAAAATGCCGACATAGGTCACATGTATGTAAGAAAGGGCTCAAAGAATATTTTATTTTCCATTTTTTGCTCATTGAAAGAGATCGAAATCTTAATGTGTGATGAATGATCAAATATGCCATATTTTGGAAATATAATGTATAATTTGCATTAGAAAATACCAGTTTGTAATGTTTGCATAACAACACTCTTTCTCTTCTAGAAGAAGGCTGATTTTGTGCGATGATAGTTAGAATCGATCCTTGTGAGTAGCATGAAACAACCCAGAACAACTCACTTTTTGTACTGCTGATGGCATTTGAAATGCTTTCTGTGCTTGGTTTTTGCTTGCTTGTTTGTTTGTGTGTGTGTGGATTATGTTTGTATTACATTGTGGGGAGGGATCTGTGAATGCAAGAGAAAAACTAAAAGTGCCAAAAGTCTAGTATTTTGTTTGGGTACTAATGGTTTAGGTTAGGGCTGGGTAGGTCATCATGATATTAGAATTTTCCCCATAGAAATGAGTGGAGAATCCCCACAAAGATATAATTACAAACCTGTGTGTGTGTGTTTGTGTGTGTGTGTGTGTGTGTGTGTGTGTGTGTGTGTGCGTATTTTCCACTTTGCATTTTATTTATTGGTTAGTCTTCTCAACACTGAAAGTCATAAGACTTCAAAACATTTAAAAAGTTGAGAAATAGAAATTCTGTCCTTCATTTAATATACAATCTAAAGAAATAGCTTTAATTTAAAAATGGGTCACAGTGAAATTGAAGAAGTCCCCAAATTGTGTAATTTCAGTGTTCAGTGCCCTTAAGTGTGCGATTTAATAATGCTATATTTAGAGAAACTATACATAGTGCATATATATTCTATATGTTCAATACATTGCAATTCTACAGTATTCCACTCACAAATTATTTAATTTTTCATACAGATTTGTCAATATCAGGTCTTGTCTTTTTGTCCCATTCTTCCATCATACAATGGGTGGTTATCTGAAGTATTGAGATGACATTTCAGAAAGTTCAGAGAGTTGTGAGATGTCAAAATGGCTCTCATCCATGTGCATGACAAAACACAACGTTCAAAGCCTAACAGTAAAATCTGGAAAACAAGTTAGAATTTCCTCACAGTAATCTAATGATGGGGATGCTCAGTCATCAGACACACTGTACTTTAACTTGTAGAAAGACTAGGACATCAATTGGCCTCTGATTAGATTTCACCGTGCTTGATCTCTACCCTCTCATTTTGCTGCAACATCTTTAACCAGGGTCCACATTTAGGTTGACAGGAGGAAAAGGCTCTCAAACACTGCAGAAGGCATATCCAGATGGGATAGCTATTAGCAGACTATGATCACCATGTGTCTGGGCATTTTCATCACAGATGTGTTTACCAGCATGGACAATTAAAATATTCAACATTCAATTCACCGGAGTCAAACGCAGGAATGCTTGGGTTGCACTTGTTGCTATCTAGAGCACTCTAAGTCTACACAGTAACAGCCGCATTAGTATTTTATCTGGCAATCAATTAGTTTGTTATTCATTAAGGTCAGATTAATTAAAAACTAAGAGCTGATTAGTTATTATCATGAAAAATAATAGCTACCACCTAAAAATTAATTCTATTTAATTTTAGTTATTATTGATCTTATGGTTTTATTTCACCAGTTGTGGAAGCTTGGGGCTATGAATCACATTGCCAGGGTCCCTCCCCAACAACTCTGTACTCCTCAATTCAGTCATTTGTGGCCAAGGTTACCTGCAAGCAATTATCAACAACATCTAACTGTAGGACCAAACATGGTAAAGTGCATGTCTTTACTGATCTAGCTCTTGAAACTGAAAAAAACTCGTATAAAAGGAGAGACAGAGAGAAGGAGAGAGTAAGAGAAACTTACTATTATCTTCAGATATTTTTTAAAATTGAATGATTAAACCAAGCATGAAGTACAATGGAACAGACACATAACAGCAAGTACATTATAAATAATAGAATATCAATTGAAAGATTACCTTGCATGACATTTTGGTTTTTGTAAGATTTTTTACAAGACCATGTATATATGAGATACATATTTATAAATAAATAAATATTTCATGAGGTAAAATCAGGAAGATTTCATGAAATAGCAGCCATTATGTCTTCCACGGTGCATTACATTAGGTTGTATGGAAGACTGAACATGATTTTTCCGGAAGTTATCATATTTTGGGCAATAAAAAAAGACTGAAACGATGATATTTATTAGATGTAATCCAGTCAATTACACGGAGGAGGCAGAAAGTTACTTTACATTTTACCATACCTTTCACTAATTTCAACTCAGATGAGAAAAGGCTGTTGGAAAGTGCTTACCTTATATTTTGTTTCCTGAGTAAGATACATATAAAAGTTTAAGGAGCTGCAATATTGAAATTGTAAAGCATTGGCTTTTTTCTTATACAAGAATACATTTCCTTAGAAATTATAAATACTGTAAATATTTATAAATAAAATACAATGTATTATACAATGTTAAAGAATGAGCTAATTAAGCAATGTATTATCGTATTCTTGGGAAAAAAAATTATTAGAAGTTTAGGCCTAATTCATACAACTGAAAAGAAATTAAACTCTCCTATTCACATAAATGAAGATGGGGTCACTTGGGGGACTAGTCTGAGTTGTTTACCTGTTACACTAGGCAAATTCAACGAAAAGACAGCCAAAATGGAAAAGAGGTTGTGGCTCTTCATTTTCTTTTAATCTCTCTTTTTTTTGTATTTTTACTGATTTTTTCCATAAAAGCAGTTAGTAGTAAACTCATGGATAAGGGATGTCCCGTGCTATTTATGCCATTTATTCATACATATGGGTTTTGAGTCACAGTTTTGAGTCACAGTGTTTTTATGATGTGAAGATTCACAATGTGTTATTAAAAACCTATTCTTAATAGTTCTTGAAACCTGCCATAGAAAAAATATACTAATAAAGATTTATTCTCCTGAGATTTTCAGTAAATATGCACCATCATTATATATGGGTAGCACAAACACCGCTACTCCATTTAAATACCCAACAAACAAATAAATACATAAATAAGTGCATTCATTTAATAAATATACATATATACATTTTGCATTTTTAGTAAATGTAAATTCATATATACAAGTAGAGGTTAACACCAAAATGCAGATCACAAAAATGGCTATATACATGTCTCTATATCTGTAAGTGTAAAATCTACCTTGCATTCATCTACTCGAACTGAGTTGTGACCAGCATAAATGCACTGGTTGGAGCTGTTTTCACGATGGTTCTTGATGTCATCATAGTAGGACTGGGTTTTGACCATTTCAATGTCATCTGACTGCACATGGTGTGCATCCAAGCTGTCCAACTCTGCTTTGGAGAGGTGGTACACGATGCCCGCCCCATAGGAATCACCCACCACGTTGACTGATGTTCGAAACCGATCACTGTCATAGAAGGCAGATTTGAAGACAAAAAGAAAGACACCCCAACAGGATAACTTCTAGAAAGTGTCACACACTATATATATATATTTTATTTAACATTAGATTAATACGATGGAATAATGAATTTTAATCAATAACACAAGCTGTGTTTTTTCAGCATGTAAAGTGCAAGTACTCACAGAAGCCAATCAACAGCCACCAGCAGACTTATGTCCTGAGTAGGGAGGCCCACAGCAGTCAAGATAAGAAGCATAGTCACAAGTCCAGCACTGGGAATACTCGCTGCCCCTATGCTGGCCAGGGTGGCAGTCAGACTGGGTACAGAAGTATGGAGTTAGAGACTATGTATGGAGAAATATGGAGTTTGAGTACTATGATTTAAAGGACTTGTGTCTGTTGGTTATCCAGTGCTATTGATTATATGAACTCCTAATTCATATTAACACAACAACCACTTCATTTTTTTGAAGACTTGAGTTGTGTCAAATCTTTTCTTGAGGATTTTCTGAAACCCACCTGACAGTGACAATCTGACCCCCATCAAGAGCTATCCCATTCATTTGGGCGATGAAAATGGCTGCCACAGCCTCATAGAGAGCTGTCCCATCCATGTTGATAGTTGCGCCAACGGGGAGCACAAACCGTGTCACCCTCTTATCGATGCCTAGGTTGTCCTCGAGGCACCGGAAAGTGACAGGCAGTGTACCAGCGCTGGGAGGCAAATACATATTCGATAGTATCAAGCTAAATGTTATAGCATGTGTAACTCAATGGCAACCTTCTGTAACTCAGTTTAGTAACAATGCATTGTTACGGAACATTTTGTAGATATCAGATCACCCATTCATTCTACACCCTAAATATGTGTATATCTGATGAGCATTTATGCATATTTTTGTGGTACATGGGGGACATTTGTCATAAGTAAAATAGAAATGTAATTTTTAAAACACAGTTCATTAGAAGAATAAGCAGTATGTGTCTTTCTCGAGGAAAAAAATCGTAAAAGGTTCTAATGCCAACACCAGAATATTGTTTTACATAAAACAAAGTAGCAGCACATGTTTGTACTTGAAAGAATGTTCTCTGGTGATGAGCAAATTAGCCATTTGGTGGTGAGATTCCTATTAATAAATGGGGGATATCTGAAGATGTGGTACACCTAGGGTTGCAAAGGGGCAGGAAATTTTGGGAATCTTTCCAGAAACTTTCCATTCCATGAGAAATTAAGCTGAGGAATTTTGGAAATATTCCAGTTAACACCTTTCCTGGGGAAATAACGTAAATATATGGGAATTAACGAGAAAATTCCCAGAATTTTGTAACCCTACGTACACCTGACAAGTAGCCCACAGAGGCATTTATCTAGTGGAAGGAACCTCTTGTACCTAGATGCTGTTCCCAGGGCTGTGATCCAAGCCTGGAAGATGCCCATGAAGAAGGTGAAAGGGTTTTTTCGGACGATGGTGAAATAAATGAGGGGCAGGAAGATACCACCATGGATAATCAGGCCCACAATGACTGTGACCATGTACATTCCCAGCTGACGTGCCACCACTTCCAGGTCCTTGATAGAAATGATCTTCCCACAAATCAAACACGCGATACCGAAAGGGGAATACCTATAAGAAGAAGCACTGGTTTTAAGTTCATAATTGTGGAAATGCAGTGGACATCTGTTAAAGTCTTCTTAAACAGAGGTTTGATTTTATATTGTCATTTCGGTCAAATCCATGGCAAAACTGAGATTCATAAAAACAGACATTGACATTGAAAAGTACAATTAGACCCACATCAGGTTCGAGCTCGGCATGCAATTTTCCTTGTGGCAATGTTGGAGTAGTGCAGGGAGTGAGAAATTTAAGAGCATCATCATCTGTTGCTTAATTGAATCTGAATAATAATAATAATAATAATAATAATAATTGCAGAGAGCCATGCTATTAGAACTTTGTGGTCAGATGGCCCTGATTTTACAAAGTACGGATATCACTAACTTTGGTACTAAGTCAATGGAAAAATTTATATGTTTTCAACAGTATTGTAAATACCAAGCGTGCAATTCTTCTGGACTGAACAGGAGCAGTATACATGCCTACAAGTGTTCTAGTCCCCCTCTGAAATGCGCCCCCCCCTAATAAAATATTAAAAAATAGAACATATCTTAAAATAAAAGTACTACATTTATAAACTTGGTCTGGTTCACATCCTGACAATGTTGATTTTTCACAAATCAATTTCTAAAATGTTACGTATGCAGATAAAAAAAATACTTTTACTGTAAAGTTGTTTCCATAGTTGGTGATCTACAGTACATTTGTTTTTAAGCTTGTTACGAATGGTGACGCGATCGCTTTGTTGCCTTTAATTTTCCCACAGCCCATCTTTTCCCCACGGCCCATTTCTTGCTTAATAGCTTAAATCTTGAATTGAGTTTTTTAGAATTGTGGAATTTCACTGATATTGACTACTGAATTTCTGGTATCGTGACATCCCTAATAGTAACAGTACTGGAAAGGCACCTAAAGAGCATCTCTACAAGCATTTACACCTCCATGGACAGGACTGCGATTTCATCCTTGCCAACAGCTTTGGTTCGAGCTCATTTATATGGCTATGATATTACTTACAGGGTGTTTCCAAGGTAGAGGTCTTCAAAGATTCAGCTTTGCACAATTTCATGATCATTTTCGATTTATACATTGCACATCTGGGAGAGTGGCATATTTTTCCTCAGAATCTCACTTAAACACTTTTCATAAATGATCTTACACTAAATATAGGATGGTTTCCACACATTTTTTTTTTATAAATGAGACCCCTGATTTCTCTTGTTTCACTGAGCACAGCTAGATCAGGATATATGAGGGTGAAGAATATAAGCTATATAGAAAATATATGTAGAGTATAAACATGTACGGTATGATTTCAAACCGTTTTAGCAATGGCCTTTGGGAAAAATCACTTACCACATGATCATAATGACAAGTCTCATGACAATTTCATTCAGAATATTGAAGAAGTCAATCATCAACCTCGCCTTTTCTCCCATCTTCCCCATGCAAATACCAAAAGCGATGAAGAAGCCAATGAGGCCTGAAAACCAAGCAACACAAAACAACCAACTTTAATTAATTAAAACATATTTTTAAAAAAAAATACACAATTTTTCATTAAAATGTGAAATTTAATTTTATGACTTATGAGAATGATGTGTTAAATCCACAAGGAAACCAATAATTTTTCTTACATGCACCCACCATAAAAGTTCTCCTACCCTTATACGACTTTAAAATAACAATAGGACTATAAAATGCAACAGAGGCCTGACTGAGTACCTAATACATTCATTCCACTTTTGAACTGCAAGGATTTTTTAACAACATAAACAGGTTCTGGTGGGGCCATGGTGCTGTTCAGGAGGAAGTCGCCCAAGGTAACGTTCCCCTCCTCTATATAATCAGGAACCTGCTCCACTTTCTTTGTGACAGTTTGGATCTGTAGGGAAAGTAGATTTTTTTTTGTTCCAATAAATACAAAACATATGGTTTTAGCAAAAAGAAAAACCTAATTTTTTCCCCATATGCTCTCGTGGCTATTTTCATAACGAGAGGTGACTTACCTGCTGGAAACAGGCTTGAACCAGATTCTCAGGGAAAAGGTTCCTAATCAGGTCAAAAAAGGCATCCAAACTGGACACCTCATCATTCTTGTCTCCTTCCCCAAGCCGGGCTTTTAGCTTTGGGTTTCCTGGATGTATGATCAAAACCAGGATAACGCCAAGTACAGCCGCGATGATAGTGGTGGACATGTAGTACACCATAGCCCTGGTACCCAGACGCCCACTGGACTTTGCATCCAATCCTGCCAGACCTTCAGAAAAGTACAACACATTTTGTAGAATAATATGGTATGTGGCCATTCTACCTCCATTATAAACTACTAAAAGAGGATGTCAGTGATATTTGGCATTTTAAAAAATGGCATTTCTTGTCTTATTAGAAGTTCAAGCATGTAGCTGAATAGAATATCACAGATTTACAGTAGGAAAATTCTGCAATAGAATTGTTACTGCTTATTAAATTATCACTAAGCAAATATATTATAAATAATGTTGTACAGTAATCAAAATAAAATAAGAACCGGGATTCTGAGTTCTTACAAGCTCGTACTAAGAAATAAGGAGGTTTCTATTTTCCGAATTTGGTTGTTATTGAGGATGACGAACCTGTGATTAAGCTAGAAATGATAAGTGGCAGGATAAGCATTTTCAGCATCCTCATAAGGATGTCCCCAGGGAAGGCGATGACCATGATGACATCTGGTGGCAGGGGTGAAATGTAACGCAGGAGCATCCCTGCTACAGACCCAAGAATCACACCTACAGTACAGAGAGACCATTAATGACCAATGATCCACTCTCAACTCCAGAGTCAGTTACAAATACCAAATATTAAATAAATCCTATGCAACTGATTACAGTAATGTATTACCATATCTAATTTTTGATTATTAATATTTAAATAAAATTATTTCAGAAAGTCTTAGAAAATATTAATTGTACTGCACAACAGATACTCTGACATCAGGAATAGGAAGTGTGCTACACTGACCGAGTATAGTAAGCGTAAGCAGCATGTTCCTGCACATCTTCTGGCAGATGCCCTTACTCATAGGTTTAGAGGGCGGGTTTACAGGCTCCAAGTGACTCTCGTGCATCCTTACTTCTACTTGTTTAGGCATTGTGTTGGTACTGGTAAGAGGAGAGACAGAACAAAGGGCGACTTCAGGTTAATAGTAGATTTATACTATTACATCCAGATAAGGTTTTACTATTTTTAGGGATGGAAATTTAGTGAAATATTTCAGGTTAGACAACTTGCTTGAGGCTTCAAGAGCTGTATACTTCGTAGAACATTCCAAGGTGTCCTGCTTGCCTCCTTGCTGACCCTTTATATATAATTTAAAGTTTAATCATGTGACGTGTCAATATTTATTATAATTAAACAAAAAAATGTGCAAATATATTTTCATACATAAGGACTAGGAGTGTAACGGTACACATATTCATACTGAAATTTTTCGGTATGGATCTTTCAGCTTGGTACGCATACATTAGTTTGTTTGTATGTTTCCCCTGAGCAACATTTGGAAAGGGGTGGATGAATCCACGTTACTACACATGCATCCATACGTCCTAATGTGAAGCTGGAAGTTGTTAATATGAACGCAAGTGCAGCGCTGGTATTTTCTTAAAATCCTGCACCATAATGTATTTCATGAGACAATATTTGTGTTGCATAGTTCTAATATGAAGCTGAAAGCTGCTAATGTGAATACAGTACAAATCCATTACAGTTAATTTTCTAAATGTGCACCTAAATGGATATTTCTTTTTTATTTACCTGAGAGAATATTTATTTTGCATTACTTTTAAGTAAATGTTAGTATTTTATTAGTAGGTTGCAACAGTATTGACAGACTTCTTATTTAAGGAAGACAGTCAATCTTTGTTCTGTAAACCACTGTTTAATAAAGAAAAAAACAAGCAATTTGTGTTTTCTTTTACCTATAACCGAAAATGTACCAAACTGTGACTTCATAACTGAGGTATGTACCAAATTGTGATTTTTGTGTACTGTTACACCCCTAATAATGACAGTCATAATACTGATGAGGACCTACTTATCCAACATATGGAAAGGGTTTCAAATGCCAATTATAACAATTATTGGCTCTGTTGTGGCTGACACGCCATGTAAAGCATAATTTTAACATATCGAATTTATTGCAGACAGCCAGTAGCTAAATATCGCTCAGAAGTCATATTTTTGATCCAGCTGCTGACTTGTCTTTGCCTACAACCCGATTTCAACTGACAGGTTCAGCTCAGAATAAACACAAACGAGACAGGTGGGATGGCAGGTGGGATAAACAGGGCTGAGAAGTCTTGAGAAATTACAAAAAAGGCAGACCATATAAAATGCACCTTTATCCATTCTCTTATTTCTCTCTCACAACATATACTGGCATCGTTTATGATGCATTCAGAGTTCTTGTCATTTTATTCAAAGCAGGGCAGGACTGCATGTCAAAATAACATTCGATGATGTCAGTGTTTTCTAGGCAGCCTTACCTATCATATTTTTAAAAATCGGTATGAGGAGCATTCACTCAAAAACATATAGAATGTAATGTTAACTTTGATTATGGCACGCATTAGTCATGGCATTGTTTCCACAGGCATATGCAACATCTCACCCTTTATTTTCATCCAGATTTACATTAATTTCTCACTAAGATCTTGTATTGACAAGTGAGTTGAACCACTCCAAAAAGCCTTATTTAATACATCCAAAAGACCTTCAATGGGGTTAAGGTCACAACTCTGTGGTGACCAAGTCATACGTGAAAACGATTCCTCATGCTCCCCGAACCACTCTTTGACAATTCGAACCCAATGAGTCTTGGCATTCTTGTCCTGGAATATGCCCATGCCAACAGGGAAGTAAAAATCCATGCATGATGGATGGAGGTGTAACCCGGCTATTCTGTAGATTCAGGTACTCAGCTGACTTCACTTTATTGTGTTAATAAAGTGAATGTTAACTTTGTTATGTAATATCATAATTGTATTATTACAGGTTAACATATGGGTTGACATTGAGATATTGCCAAATCAAGAAAAACTGTCAAAAGTGAAAGCATTAATGATACATTAGGTCTGCACACCTCAATATATAGCACCAGTCAAAAGTTTGGACATGCCAAGTCAGCTACAAAGGAGAGTAATAGTGTCGCATCAAATGATTTGGCCACCTGACCTAAACACAGTAGAAATGGTTTTGACCAGAGAATGAAGGAAAAGTGGGCAATGGATGCCCAGCATATGTGGCACCTCCTACAGGACAGCAGGAAAAGCATCCCAGCAGGCCACCTCGTGAAATTGGCATAGAGGAAACAGTAGAGTCAGCCAGTCCCTGGATGAATTGGGGTTAAGTGCCTTGATCAAGGGCCTAATCATGGGATGACTCCGTAGACCATGGGATTTGAACCAGCAACCCTTTCAGTGCCAACTCACAGTCTAGCTGCCACCCCTAATTTTTTTTTGGTAAATACAGTGATGGCTTTATAATTATTGTAAAATGCAGAGAATAGTACAAATAAATCTTTTCTGGGTAGGCCTTTCCAAGCATTTGATTGGTACTGCACATGCATACAGAGTGCCCTCCACAATTATTGGCACCCATTGTGCCAGTATAACAGCACTTAGTCTTCTCCTGTAACATTATATCAGGTTGGAGAATACAGAGCAGGGCATCTGAGACAATCTCTCTTTACAGAATCTCTCCAAATCATCCAGGGTCCTAGGCCCTCTTTTTTGCACTCTCCTCTTCACCTCAACCCACAGGTTTTCAGTGGGGGTCAGGTCAGGGGCAGAAGCTTGATTATGCAGTCAGATATGTTGATTTGGACATGTGCTTAGGATCACTGTCCTGCTTGAAGATCTAGTGATGGCCCAGTTTGATTTTCTTGGCAAAGTCAGCTAAATTTTGATTTATATCCTGGTATTTCATGGAGTCCATAATAACATGTACCCTAACAAGGTTTCCGGGGCCTTTCTAGGAAAAACACCCCCACAACATCACAGAACATCCATGTTCTATTTTACAGTTGGGATGAGGTTCTTCTTATTATAGCCATTCTTCTTTTTACGCCAAACCCACATTGAATGTTCATTGCCAAAAAGCTCCATTTTTGTTTCATCAGACCAATGGTTCCAGTCAAAGTTGCTTCATATACGTTTGTGGTTAACTGACAGACAATGCTTCTTTCTTGCATATCATCCAAATAATATTAGCATGAAGGTGGCATCAGATGGTGGTTTTAGAGACATGGTAACCCCAAGATTGTACCTTGTCTTGTAATTCACCAACAGTGATCCTTTGGGATTTTTTGCCTCTCTTACTATCATCCTCAGTGTATATGGGGGGAAAAATAAACTTGGGTCCTCTTCCAGACAGGTTCGTAACAGTTCCAGTTGATATCCACTGTTTTATTATTGCTGAAACAGTTCAATTGGACATTTTCAGGTGAGTAGCTAATTTTCTACCCATTCACTGACTTATGAAGGTCAACACACTTCATTTGTGTTGTGTGTTCTCTTATCTTTCCCAAGTTGATGGGTGACTAAGGGAATTTGGCCTTATGTTTGTACCCCAGTTAATCATAAATTCATGGATTACAGCTCGTTTGTTCCTACACACTCCAATCAACTCAAAGATGTACAATTTACATGGGAAACATGTTCCATTTCAATTGAGTTCACTGTAAATTCCAAGGGTGCCAATAATTGTGTAACAAGTTTTTGTTTAAAAGTAATTATTTCCTGACTTTTTTACAAATCTTTACAAGGGGTGACAATAATTGTTGAGGGCACTGTATTTTGCAAACAAATGCAATCGAAATTATCCAATCACTTTTAATACTTGCTTATGCAGGGCCCAGATCATTATATACCATTCATTCTAACCTCTTGGATTGCGGAAGGAAACTGGCGTACTCAGAAAAAGCCCATACAAAAACACACCAGGGGCTGGAATCAAACATGTGACCCTGGTGCTGTGAGTATCTGGTGAGAATACTAGCTACTGAATGCTGCCACACTATTCTTCTGCAATTATCATAATTGTGCTTCAGAGTTTTAATATAATCCAGCAAGATAGTGGCTGCTACACAAAAGCCTGTATTGGAATTCACTCAAAAAATGGAAATATAAATGTTGCTGAAAATCCTGACTAAAACAATAATTACATAGTTCTTATTATGTCATCTGGAATGTTCAGAAGGACATTAGACTCATACAGTATGTATGCTAGATACATTACTGAAGAAGAGTCACTCATTTCTGTTCTTTATGCTAATCATGTAATACCATAGAGTTGAATATCTGGATCAGTAAATTCACAGGCCAGTTCAGAATTTGCCACATTAATCGATAAATGCTGTTTACACATATAATCAACTCTATCTGGCAGTAGTTGTATATCACATGATAAACATGTTAATGCTAGCCCATCTATTAATTGTTCAGTATGACAGTGGATGTAACTAATTAAATGGCGAATAAATCTATTTTGCAGTCTATGCAGAGGCTCCAAACTTCCACTCTGCTCAGGGTTGTAATTTTCTGGTCCTGGTTAGAATTTCACTAAGAACCCACTGAGAACAGACATGGACTCTGATCGAAAATGCTTCCACAGAAAGACGCCACAGCCATGACCAAGATTACCATAAATAAGTACTGCACTTAATGTAATTAAAGTACTACACTTTTATTATTTTATTGAACAGAGCTGGGTTTTGTTCTGGGATTTCTAAATTATTCTAATTATTATTTTAAACCTGTACAGTTTATTTATGTCCAAATTGTTGCTTTATGGCAGTAGATATATTTCTGTTAGTTTTTTTTTTTCTCACTAAGGCTGTCAAGCTTATATTGCATGTCAATGGGTGTGTGATATCAATAAAAAAGGAACCCTGCCACCTGTGAATATTTACTATGCACATAACCATTCGTAACATTACAATTTTCTAATTCCACAAGCAAGAATAAAATTTCAGTCATGAATCCATGCTTGATACTTGTTTCATACCTCACAAAAAGTTACCATAAAACAATTTAATAATAATATTGGAAACATTTGATTATAATGACTATGCCAGCACAAAGTTCTTAGAGTTGGACAGCACCCGAACAGACTGACTTTAGGCAGACTTCTGTAGGCAGAGCAGTTACTCCTGCAGGTGATTCTCTTTGAGTTCCTCCTACCTGGTGCTGTGTTATCTGTGAAGTTGGCCAGGGACAGGGATTACACTTCAGCAATGAGCTGCGCATATGAAGCCGTGCATATGAAGCCGTTCAGTGACTGGGAAGATCACTGCTTATCCATCTGGCATTTCCGTCTGGATTTCTGAAGTGTGGGGTAGTCCACGCTGTGGGAGGACCAGTAGATAGAGCCCTGGGAAGGGAAGGTGCCCTTTGCATCCACACAGAATGTTCTGTAAATGCCAGGAGAAAGCCCCACTCACATCTGCCACTGCTCCAGCAGCCTGGCCCAAGCAAGCATGCCAAAGAAAGGACCGATCTCCAAGTTTACTATAGGCTCTCAGGGAGGGGCGGCAACAGGATTGGGAGGGAGGAGTCAACTTCCCAGTTTAGTCATAAGAAGCAAAATAGTCCCCTTTCCCCCTTTTCTTTGGATTGTGCAGTCTCAAGTTTGATATGAAATGTTAACTGTGTGTTGTAGAAATTCAGAATTATGCGCAGTGCCAGGGAAAAATAAGGAAAAATAATAAAACACGTCGATTGAACCATGTACAGGCAGCGATTATTAGGAGATGTATTAATTCCAAGACTATGTTGTTTAAAAGCTAGGCCTATCAGCTGTGCTCTCGCTAAGATATCAAAAAAACAAAGTTGAACTAACAACACTGGTCTGAGGGACAGTGCAAGTGTCTTCCATTCACTGGCCCGGTGTTTAAACCCATTATCCATTAACACAGTTTGAGATAAGCATGTTATGTAATGGTGTTATGGAAGACAAAACCGCATTCCCTCTTGGATATTTCGACCAACATTGTTCCACAAACGAATGTAGATATTAAGATATCAGTTTATGGTTTTAAAGTTTATGTTTATAAATAAGGATAATTTCAATTGCAAAGATGAAGATCTGTGTTTCTTCTTTGTGAGAGTAATAAAGATGTAACACCCAGTTATATAATTACAGGACAAAAGTAAATTATGCACCACTGATGATGAGGAAAGGGTCATCTTAAAGTATGTGAAGAAATCTACATATCCAGGAAGTACTGGAGGAAGCAGACATTGGGGGGGGGGTTGTTGCTGGAGAGTTAGTGTGTGTGTTTGTGAGGAGGGGTCATATAATTTAGTCAAAAGGAGCCTGTGAAAGGAAGGACAAGGCATCCGTCCATGCTCCTGGCTGGCACCATGTGAGGCTCTCCACTTCCCTGTTTACACTGAGGGACCTTTGTTTCACACTCAAACTGTGATGGTGGCTCCAGCTACTGTGGCCAGTGGCTGAGTCCAAACTGGCAGCCACGAAACCAAGGGTGGGGGGGTGGCATGCATGTCCAGAATACCACTCCATTCAGACTTGTGATGTCATGCCCACTGTAGGAGAAAGAGACTCAAGCCCCCTTTTCTTCTAGTCCAAAGCCCTTTCCGGGATAAATAACTCCTAAAAAATGGTGCCTAGTGTCCTTTAATCGAGGGCGATTATCCTATTTTATGCTGCCTTCCCAGATCTCAGAATTTCTCTAAGCGAAGCCTTTGAGAGGGTCACAGTAAACCCAGGGAGGTTGTCATAGCAACAAGACTGCTTAAACAAGACAGGAAGAGAATGAATGAAAAAAAAAACAATCTGTGGTAAAGAAATTGGTTGATACCATGGATTTTTACTCAATAGGAAATGGAGCCATCAGGGTATTCAAGATAGATTTCCACAAGGTGATTCTCAAGGCTAAAGAAACACGATGTACACTCCCTCTTCAATCATTAAATTCACACTTTTCAACTCATATGAAAATGGCGTAGAATGTGATTTTTGAGCATGTGACACTCCAGGTCATGTATATGTCACCACCCCTTTGTGACGGCAGAAACAGCTAGATAAACACTATAAACATATCTCGTGGAAGATAATTATCTGAAGATTTGGTTATTAGCTCTGCATGAGTTTCATGTAGCATCATAATATGTGCTTGCTGAAGCACATGGACGCACATCTGCTGCTGGGTTTTGTTGCCCTCTGCTCACTCTCCTGCTGTACACAGGAAAGTTCTGCATGACTCCACCTGACCACTAGCCATGATTAGCCTGCAAGTGTCTATAATTAACAAATCTGTCCTGAGCTCCACTAATCCTACACAAACACCCACACACCGGTGTGTTGTGAATCTAACCTGGTAGACAGCCACGTGACAACCTTTATGGCCTCCCTGCCTAAGGTTTTACACCTGTTAAGTAGCATCAGAAAGGTACTTTAGCTGTTTTTGTTACCAGAAGCCCTGCCTTTATGCATTGCTATCATGTTAACCATGGACATTGTGTAAAAAAGCAGATATTTTTTTTCTTGTGAAATTACAGAATCATTCCAAACAACTTGTATAAAAGGCGTTGATGTTTGTATTGTAGCTTCTACAGAGTTATGATCATTCTTTAACATTGAAATGTATATGCTTTGTAAACGTTTTGTGCACCTTTAGTTCACTTATCTAACACTTTTATCTACTTACAGTAGTGGGATTACAGTTTATGAGTGAACCCTGGGATCTGAAGCACCACAACGAGCTCTTATATCTACAAGTTTACTATGACTTGCCTCCATTACTGCAATATGATTAAGTTATATTTTGATTTAAATATTATTGAAATGTATACAGAGACTGTCCCCTGCTTTTATATAACCTATAATTATTCATTGTCTCTGTCTAAAAAGTCTTCACCTAAGTGTTGTCCTGTAAATAAATCTTATATGTTCTAGTTCACATTAATGAAATAATTATGCTGGTGTTTGCTAGAGGTAAGCATCCTTGAGGGCTTCTTGATTGCAGGAATCAAACGCTCTTCACAAAAATATTGCACTATGTATACTGATAATCCTGATGTCTTTGCAGAAGGATGAAGGTCCAAGTCTTTAGTGTCCTGGTGCTCCCTGTCTTGCTGTATGGCTCTGAGACATAGACTCTATCCATTGAGCTGGACTCCTTTGGTACTGTGTGTCTTTGGAGAATCCTCGGCTATTGTTGGTTTGACTTTGTGTTGAATGAGCGGTTGCTAGAGGAGTCCAGTAATTGGCATATTATCTGCATTGTGAGGGAGCGTCAGTTACGACACTACGGCCATGTGGCGCGTTTCCCTGAGGGTGATCTGGCTTGCAGGATCCTCATTGCTGAGGACCTCTGTGGCTAGACCAGGCCAAGGGGACACCCACATAACACCTGGCTGATGGATGGCCATGCTCCCTAAACTGTAATATAAAATAAAAACCACCTGTGTATTCAAATGCATGTTAATTATGATGTTATTAGTGTATGTACATTTTGACCACTTAACAGATTGTAAATCCAATCCAAATGAAATATCCTGAGTGTAAGACACCCTATATATTACATATACCTGAACATCAATGAGAAAGTTAAATCATTATATTATTACACAGGTTATGATATTTGTTCTAGCATGAATGCTAATCCATGCATTTATTTCACATAGCCGCTCATCCAGTGCAGTGTTCTTCTAAGGGTGTCTATCTGTAATACATACGGAAAGCACACCAATGCCAATTTTAAGATACCATTTAAATATTAATATATCGATGCAACAAGAAGAGTGCAGTATATAGATACATGTAACACTATTCTGATATATATTCAATGAAATTCCTGCCAAAATTAATGGTTCAAAATAAAAGTCCCACTCCCCAAAAAGCTTCGAAGACAGACAGACAGTTAGACAGATAGATAGATGGATAGATGGATGGATGGATGGATGGATGGATGGATGATGTAGGCGCTGGATGGGAAAATGACAACCGCATCAGGCTCATGCGGGAAAACGCACTTGCGTTACACCTGACCAGATGCAAAATAGGGCCATTGGTGTTCTGTCTTCCTCAGCGTCCCTGAAGGACTTTAATAATTTGGTCAGCCTTTCCTGGTCCCCTACCTGAGGCAGATAGAGAGAGAGACAGGCAAATGACACTTGAGAACAAATGTCCAAGAGGCACGGCAAGGGTCCAGGGACAGTCATAGTGGAGCATGGGGAGCCGTCACCCTGAAATTCAAAGCAACAACCCTGCTAAGTTTCGGTCTGCCTTGCTTGCCCTGCACGACCTGCCTTCCAGTCCTGCCCTGCCTCCACACGGCCCGTCCCCTCAAACTTCCTCTTCGTGTTCTCCTCGTGTGTAAAGTCTGTGTCTCCAGATTGATCTCCCCGGTTTCAGACCTTTTTGATTACAGGCTCTCGACTTCGACTTTGTTTGCTCCCTTACTGTTTTTCTGCGGAGGATGTCAGATAAATAGCCAAGACCTCTCAGCCTGTGTGCGAGTGTTCTGTCTGTTACACCCCCACACTTGATATTAAAATTTGCAAAATTAATTAATTTTAAAAATGTAATGTCTAAAAATAACATTTCCATGATTTCTATGATATGATTTATATGAGAAGCACTAAAGACTAAATGGCCTAGTTACAATTAAAGTGATAAACCATAATCGCAAGCACTACAAACAGAAAAAAAATCTCCATTAACATCCAGGCATCCAAAGCATCGTAGATTATAGAATGAAATTAACGGTAAGTGGAAATACGATAAATGAAAATATGCAATCAAGTAATAAAGGCTAGGTGAACCACATTCAAATTATCTACCACATGATGTTGTGCAGCAAAACCTAAACAAAAAAGCTTTTATTAAGCAGGCATTGAGGCAAGCTACACTTGGAATGAATTGCTCTCTGGAATAATGGCCAGTTTAAATGGGTCTAAGTTTATTCACAGGCTCCAGAGCTGGGAAACTGCTGCACAGGGCTCAGGAGGGATGTTAATTGTTCTTGCACATATTTTCAAATGAGGATGACAAATGGGCTATGAAAAGGCTTGTTGAGGGTCCCATTGAACAAACCCAGTAGTAAACAGACAGGATCGCACACGATGGCAGGAGATGGAAGAGGAGTGGTGTCTCTGGAGGTCCAGCTACCTAATCAGAGAAAACTTTGGTATCAAGATGAATGTTAATCTGTGCCACCACCCACTATATCCACGTATTCAGTTTATTCTCCTAGGGCACACATAATTTACAAACAGAAATAATCTCAGGATACAAACCTGATTCACATTGCTTCTAAAAGCAGTCATTTAAATAAAAACTGTTATATGGAGACAGAGATTATTATGTGTCTTGCTTTGAAGAAAATGAGTGAAATAAGAATTATAGAAAATCTTGAAAACAGTCCCAGGAGAGACTCCTTTAAGAAAAATAGGTAACTGCACACTCATAATGCTTTTATATTGCATTCATAAAACGTTCAGTGCACCTTCATAATGTATTCATTAAGTATTCATAAACATCATGTATGTATACCATAACATCCTAACATCCCTTAACAGCTGTAATATACATTAATAACAGACATTATAATTGTATAATGATGTAATGTTTGTTATTAATGTATATTAAAGTTTTTAAGGGATGTTAGGATGTTAAGGTATACTTGCATGCTGCTTATGAATGTTCTGTGAATGCATTATGGATGCATTATGAAGGTGCACTTAATGTAGGCCTAAAGCAATACTGAAAAATAATATCAGTGTCATATCAAAATTTAATACAGGACTAATTTCAACTTCATTGTGTATCTATCAAAAATAAAATGAGATGATACATTCATTCAGTATTCACATTGCAATAAGACCTGTGATGCATATAATGAAAAACAATGTGATATACATGTGGTACACACATCTGGCATTGCAAAATGATCTGAGAGATGGACTGGAATGAAATATTGCTGATGCAAACATAGTATACTTTTACAGCCCACCAGAATTGATCAATTGAAAGAAGGTTCTTTTATCTCTTCAAAAAAAAAATGTTAGTCATAACGTGTCATGACTGCTTTCACTTGCTTATATGATAACACGTGATTATGTAAATCTACTCACCCTATTCCAGTATTGTATCTACATAATATTTCATTAACAGATATTGAAGAACCCCTTCAACTTGTTGCTATTGAATGTAACTGAAAACGAGAAAATATAAGGATGGTGGGAACAGATAAATATTATTGAAAAGCCCCTTTTACATATTGCTATTGGATGTAATTGTAAAAAACAAAGGATGGGTGGAACTGAAAGCAAGTAGCAGGAAGAAAAAAAACAGGCTTGTAAATTCTGACATAAAACCAGCATTTCATAAAAATAAAGCTTACAGTGTTGGTAGTTGAGCTTGTGTTCCTAAAATGTCACAGTATTATTTATTTTTATTTAATTGTTTTTTTACTGCATCTTCATGTTTGCACCTAATGTACTATATTTATTCTCAAAACCACAAAGATGAAGAAAATCAGTTCAAACCCAGAGGACATGCTGTTATTGACCTGAGTAAAGTACCCAGCTTTGCAAAAGTGTATCACTTTATGTTGCTCTGGATAAAAGTTTTGGTTGAAGGATAAAACAGTAAATCGCATCCACATCATTCAGGAAATGTATTGACTGACCATTCATGTTCCTTAATTATTCATCCAATGCAGGCACACAGCAAAGAAAGCATGAGCCAGGGGACAGCCTGGATGGGATGCCAGTTCATTGCTGGCCACACACAGTTATACATGCAAGCAATTTAGAGATGCCAGTTTATGTAACCACTTCTTCTTGGACTGCGAAAAGAAACTGGAATACATAGAGGAAATCCAAGCATAAATAGAAGAAATGCAGAAATTGCACATAAACCAATGTAATTCTTTAAACATAACATATGTGCCATGCTTTTGTTGCTGGTCATGTTTGTCGAAGGTGAGAGATAGGTACAGCTGCCCATAACAAAAGATGTTGTTTCTAAATTAATTGAATTACTCCGGAGGTAAATCACATGAACAACACCATGTCAGTGTTAATTAGTAGGTAAGCAGCAAAGTTAATAATCAAGACAACATCTTGATCATGAAATAACTATAGCAATTATTTAAAATATATATGCATATTGATGCGTACATTGCAACCCTGTACTAGATAAGCACTGATGGAAAATGGATGAATTTGCATTGCCGAAAATATCTATTGAAACAGAGAATCATTATCATGTAGAGCCAAATGACCTGAATCCAGTATTTTTACCAATTATTTTGTGACCTTTACATTCCTTATTAATACAAAAACATTACTCTGTATTTTTTTTTTGATAAAGTTTGATATAAATTCAATTTGCAAATAAGATGGTGAACTATATTAATCCCACAAAGAGAAAGAAGGAGTTTGATCTACAACTAAACGAGTCTGACTGCACTTAATTTGTCCAAGTTTTTCTCCTTAGGCTAATGTTCTTGCCAACATACACCCTCTGACATTGGTGTTCAAATCTTATAGACTTTTCACACATACTTTCTAAAAGGCTTGCATAACACAGAAGCCTAGCTTAGTGCCAACTAGTTCAACACAACTTGGAATGACCTGGGAAATAAGAATGATGTTTAAATGCACTGCAACATATCCTTGATATTGTTGATATCCCTTCCAGTCCCAGAACAGTGAGCAAAGAGGCCATCCCCTTTCCCACAAGGATTTCTCTTTGATATCCCCAGCCTAACTTGAATTTGATAAAATGATTACTGACTATTGACAGTTTCCTAGCTTTGCATAAAGTACTTAAGGTACAGATACGTTTAGGGTAAATGGAGGAGCATAACATCCTATTTATGTCTCATCTGGTAAAATGGAGGAAGCAAGGACCGAGAAAAAGAATGAGAGGGTTGTATGAGAGCAAAAAAAAAGGAGTTGGATAACACTTCACAGTGCCAGAGTGTTCCCAGGAGGATTACTCAAGTGGTGGATGCCAGAGAGTCCACAGAGAGTTGGGAGACTCAGTGAACAGACACAGAGACATACAGAACATACAGTGTCCCTTTCATGCTGCTTTCTTTTCCACGCTTAATTTCTCCATGTCATCCTTACTTTTCACAAAATGATTACCACTCATCTTTTGTTATGTTTTGTTTTGTTTCCTTATAGTTATAAAGCTATTGAACTTTTTTCTCTCTCTGCCAGAAAATTTCTCTCACAGGGTCAATCTTACTCTCTCACCCAAAAGACTGAATGTGCATGCTGGAGAATTATCCTACTGGAACTGGGTTAAAAGTGAATTACTTCATTAACCCACTCGTAAGTGGAATGCATCATGTTTAATTGTGCCTCCTGTGGTAGTTCCCACAAATCAGTTTATAAAATATAAACCAGCACTTCCGGCGTCTCTGTTAAACAAATAATCACGTTAAATAACTAGCCATCTGCATTTGATCTCCTGCATAATTGCGTCTATATTTAGGCTCAACTTCAAACTGGTCTATCATTGGTAATAAGCTATTCGATTGCTGAGGCACCATAATGGCTTAATTCTGGCTCTATGTTTCTAAAACAGTCATGTTGTTTGAGCAGTGAGTGCAAATGTGCAGAATCTGGCTTGATCTATAGTTAAGCATTATAGCTACTTTGTGTATAGATATTTGGATATAGCATTGCTGCAATTGATCTTTTCTATCCTGGTATTCTACAACCTTATTGCTTCATAATTACCAGTACTTTTTCTGTTTGAGCAGATGCAATACAAATATACCTGCACTCTCAATGCTTTAAATAACCACAGCGTTGACTTTTAAATAAAGTAGCAAAGATACTTTCCATTTTCAGACAGAAAGCACAACCAAAGTGATAGGTTGGCAGTAATTACTTAATGTCTTCATGGTAATTAATCATGTAAATCTAGTGCACTCAGACATAGACAAATGTAGCTGTAATTAATTATACGGTCCCAGTCTGTCCAGGTACTAATTAATCAAATCTGGGCTACAGCTATCAGAAGCCAAATTCAGACAGTGTACGGTGCAAGGATACTAATCCATTGAGGGACAATAAAGTAACAGCATCTTTGAGACACCAAGAATTTAATGAATCTTTACAATGAATGACTAACAAGAGAACTGATAGAAGCTAAGTGATGCAAGTTCCTCACAGGTAGAACAGAGGCTGGATTTAAAAATCACAATATAATGTAGCACAAAGTTATTCGGGCAAAGATTGCTATATATTTTAAACATGCCACAGTAAATTTAAAACAACATCATCATCATCACTGTGGATATTTTTTACCAGTTGTCATTCAACATGAAATCATATTAGCATTTGGATATCCAACATATTTATTTAAATTATTATTAGATATTTTATACACAAGTGATAATGAATAATCTATCCATCCATTTTCCAAACCGCTCATCCTACTGGGTCACGGGGAGTCCGGAGCCTATCCCGGAAGCAATGGGCACGAGGCAGGGAACAACCCTGGATGGGGGGCCAGCCCATTGCAGGGCACACTCACACATGCACACCTACGGGCAATTTGGCAACTCCAATCAGCCTCAGCATGTTTTTGGACTGTGGGGGGAAACCGGAGCACCCAGAGGAAACCCCACGGGGAGAACACGCAAACTCCACACACATGAAACCCAGGCGGAGACCGGAACCCAGGTCCCAGAGGTGTGAGGCAACAGTGCTAACCGCTGCACCACCATGCCACCCCATAATGAATAATACTTATGGCATTTTTTTATAACTTTTAAAAGCAAAAACGAACACTGAAAGATTGAACACCACTTTATACTTAATGTCAGGGTCAGCCCCTGTTGTCCCACTCTGTGTCCTTTCTCCATTTGGCCAGCAGGTGTTGCTGGTCATCCCGTCCCTCATGTTATCAGTCTTTGTGTTTTCCCCTGCTCCCTGTCTGTGAACCCTTCTGTCCTGTGTTTGAATCCCACCTCCTTTATTTTTGTATCTGTTCCTAGTGTTTTCATTCTATGAGTTTTTCTTATTCCTGCATATTCTGATTTGTATTTGGTTAAATTCTTTATGCCCATGTTTATGTTTCTAACTGTCTGTTATTCCCCAGTGTTAGTTTCTTGTTTCCCTGTTCAGTTCCCTGAGTTAATTAGTTCCACCTGTTGCCCATTGTTGTGCCTGCCTTTGTGTGTTTTCCTGATTGCTCGTTGCCCTGCACCTTCCCCTATTGGTTAATTGTCTGTTTCACTGCTGCTTGTTATTATGTTGTTCAGTGTTTGTATTTAAGTTCCTGCCTGAGTTTTAGTCCCTAGTGGTTCATTGTTTGTGATGTTTGCGATAGTTGGATGTTAGTGTAGTTTTCAATATTCTGTTTGTAGCCTGCCTGTCTTGACCCTTTTGTTTTTGACCCCTCGTGGTCCATTTGGTTTTGTGTTCATTGTGTTTTCTGTTTTGTTAAATAAAACTGTCTAGTGAGCCACAAGTGGATCGTCCACATTTCTGCCTGCACAATGCCTCGGCCCTGCTCCAAACCTGCTCAGATCCATAACACTTAACACGTAAGCAACACACCTAAGTATAATGTCATGCCCTGCTCGTCCAATCCTTCCATGTGCCACGCCCCCTCATGTACCCTGTGTGGAATCCCCATGTTACTGGCTGTTTTTTGTTGATGTTAATAAGTCTGGTATATTTAAGCCCGCGGTCATTGATGTCTGTCCGTTGTACTGCATCGTGTTCCTTACTGTTCTCCAGACAAATCCCTCATTCACCCAGTTTCCAGAGGCTCCTGTGCTGCTTCCCCGCTCTGAGCCTGCTGAAACATGACATATAAGATTCCCAAGTAAACATGATGGTGTTATTCCAAATAGAATAAATACCAAATTCTAGGCCGCTAAAATGAAAGCACTTAGATAAATTAGCTAACACTCACCTTTACTTGCATCAGTATTGTTTTTTTTTTTTTGGTCCAGTGTAACCGTGTTTTATCCATTCAAGTCTTTTTTTGAGTACAATGAAGATCTTCAGATACTTCCTTAATGCATGCTAAATACTGGCAAGCATGAACACTGGAAAAAAAACTGAAGGATTGTTGTTTCTGTAATCTGTGCAGCTCCTTGCTCAACAATCACACTAGAAAAATACTTAGGAATTTCCCTCAATTACTAGCCTTCCCCCCTATTCTTTTGGGCTTTGTAAATGATGCTCCCAAAATTACATCAGTTATGGATTCAAGGCCTTTGCTTTTCTTTATAAAATCCACTTTCTTTTTTAAAAATTCATGTACACATATGTGAACCTCTGCAGAGAAATGTCAGAATAGAATCTTCCCTGCGTATCAAAGCCATAGGCAAGGCAAACGTGGATTAGATGGCTTTTCCCTCCCTGTTTTCACCACCTGGGTCTTACCCGGGGAAAGGGAGTCTACCTATACACCAAAACTAATACTTCTTGTTACTAAGCACAAAGTCTCACTCAACAATGTACACTTTCACTGTGCACACTGAATCTCAGATTTCAATTATTACACTGAAAAATAAATTAATAAAATTAATAAGGATAAAAACATCAGAAAATAGAAGAAACTGGTGATTCTAATTAGAAAATTTAAGAACAGATTACAACGCACATAGATTACACACAATGGTCACACATTTCATTCAATATCATAAATTTAATTAATGGAAAATAAATTATTTCTTATAAATTTGTTTTGGCATTAAACTCATCTTAATCTTAATGTACTTTGTAAATACAGTGGTACCTCAGAACTTGAACTTAATCTATTCAGAACTTCGGATCGAATCGAGTTTTGATCAGATATGTAAATGTATTTTTGCTGTCCAAATATATGTATTCAGCTAGTGTAAACATGCACGGCGCTATAACGGCAAATGCGTGGCTGAGACTGAAATGTTACCCTCTGTTTGTGCTGAGAGATGTGCCGCATGACTCATTTTCCCATGCGTACAAGTTATCTTAGGTTGGCGTCGCAGTTTGAATTTTGAGTTTCAAATCGAGCTCTAGGTTCGACTTTTAAGAAATTCGAGTTGTAATGAGTTTGAGAACTGAGGCACCACTGTATATATATTTTTTAATGTTTTTACAGTTTAAAGTTATCTGCATATAGCCATCTAATTTCTCTTTCTTTCTTTCTTTCTTTCTAAGAAATCAGCCACAATGCAAAACATAATTCACAATATCATTACATTAAAAATACCTCTTGGCTGCAATAATACTTCTCACTGTCAATCAGAATCAGAAACGATCTTACAATTGATTTACATCAATATCATGATCTTACAGAACATGAATTGAACAGGTTGTCATTTGTGCTCTAATACTGACATCTAGTGGACACTTAGCTGAACACACCACCTCAAATAAATATGAAAAGCTACATTTTTCTCTCAAAAAGTAACCAGTAGCCTACAAAAATTCTGATGTCATACATATTTCCAAGTATGTGCAATATACTGTTGCATATACAGTTATGTGAAAAAATTAGGATACCCCATTAAATATTTAGCTCTTTACTAAGAAATACCAACATATCAATATTAAATCTTCTTTCAAATCATATTTGTATATAAAGATAATGTAATTATATGACCTTTGCAAAATCATGAGACAAATAAACTTATTTAACAGAAGAAAATAAAGTTAGGACACTCTCACATCTATCACTGTTCAAAATGCCTATTTGTTGGGTTCCCCCTGTGGGTGGTTCCTCTGTGTTTGCTCCCTGTCTATTTTCTTCTCCTTTGTTCCCTTCCCTGGCCTCCTTTGGTCGGTGTCTCCCCTGTCAGTTTGGTGCCTGTCAGTTTTGTCGGTTTGTCTCCTGGTGTTGTTCCTTCGTCGTCACCATCCCTGGTGTCCCTGTTTGTGTTTGCACTTGTCCAGTTGCTGTCCTGATTCTTGTCTTGCTTGTCCTTTGTGCCGTTGCTGTTCCCTTTGGTTTGTTGATGTGTTTTTGTTTTCTCAGGTGCTGCCCACTCGTGACCTGAGTGGTGTCCCCGGTTTCATCTGATTCCCTGGACTCCCATGCCTGCTTCCTCACTCTCTCACTCCACACGCCCTGACAAAATAACTGGACTCCAAAAGAGGATGCCTCTCCTGACTGAGGATGAATGCCTCGATATGGTGGATGAGGCGATCTACTGACTTGGACAGCCTGAGGTTAAGGAGGACCCAGCGGCTTGAGCCATTGCTTACCAGTCGAGGGAGATCCTAGAAAGAATTTCCCCTCCTGAAGATACAAACTTCACGGAGGAGGTGTGGAAGATTGGGGCACTGGGGTAATGATCCAGCAAGTAGCCTTGGACTGTGGATTTCCTCCTACCCCGCCGATCGAGCTGCCGGGCTATAGACAAATCCCTATAATGCCTGCAAGCCGAAAGAAATGTCTCATATGTTACAACCGGGAAAATGTGAATTGGGACTTTAACTTTCCCTGCCAGGCCCAGGAGGATGGGCTCTCTCTGAGTTTGATTCCTCCTTCTATGGAGTTCCTTGCCAATGTCGCCTTTAGTTTGCTCACTGGGGGCTTTGGGTGGGGATGCTGTGAAGCACTTTGACACAATGTAATGTTGAGGGAACGCACTATAAAAAAAAATCAATTGAATTTTGAAATAGAATTTAGCAGAATGAAGTATCAGATATCACTTTGTTCTACCTTAAAACTGTTCTTCCCAAATCCAACAAGACATTATGTTGCCAACTTACTAATTTTGAGGACGAGCAGCTCTCGTTCTCGATCCAAAGAGAATGTCCCTCGAGAGAACACCGGTGCAAGGGCCAAAGTGGCAGAGGCCATAGGGCGGCGTGTGGGTATAGGGGCTAATGAGTTGGAGGCCACGGGAGGAAAGCGGGTCGCAGGCAGGGGCTGGTAAAGTGACGATTGTAGGCAAGACACCAGGCAGAGTGTGGAGCAGAACTGGAGCTTGCGAGAACTAACAAAGCAGAGCACTTGTGGGAAGGTGGAGGTCCTACCAAAGTCAAGACCTCGCGGTATGGCAGAGGCTTCACCAGGGCTGACAGAGCTGGGCAGGCACACCTCTGGAGACAGACATACTGTAGATTCAACACCTCAGGGTACAGGCAGCATTCAGACTCCATGGCTAACAAGCCGAACAGCAGAAACTTGAACATATCAGGGGACAGGCAGAGTTCAGGTGCCTCGGAAAATGGGTTGGGACCTGTAGAAGACTGGTAAGACAAGATCCACAACAGGTACTGGGCGAGCACTTCTGGAACAGACTAGGGGAAGTCAGTCTTGGTGCTGATCAGCAGAGCCAGGGATCGGGCAGCCAGGTATCCAGCTGGGGTGTCATCCTGCACAACGGTGGTATTACATTATGTGGATCCGTAGGGGGAGGAGAGACACTGGAAGTGGGCAACCCTGGTACCTCATCCCTCTTTTTCCAGAAAAGCACTTTAGCCAGGATCTCTGCTATTCACTCCAGTTCGTTTAGCTGGGGGTTCAAGGCCTCAGTCACAAGCTCCCCTCAAAGACAAGCCAGGAACACAGGACTGCAAACCCACCCATGATTCTAACATCATCATTAAGTTTTCAGACGATACAACTGTGATAGGTCTGATCTCGACCAATAACAAGTCAGCTTACAGAGAAGAGGTCAAGAACCTGGAGCGCTGGGGCCGAGACAACAACCTTGTCCTGAACTCCAAAAAGACAAAAGAGCTGATCCTGGACTTCAGGAGACGGAAACACGTGGGCCACCACCCCATCAGCATCAGTGGCCAGAGGTTGGAGGTGATTCAGAAATTCTTGGGGTTCATATCAGCCGAGACCTGTCATGGACCACGGACACAAATGCAATAACAAAAAAGGGATTTCAGAGTCTCCACCCCCTGTGGAGGCTGAAGAAAGGACATCTTCCACAGCAGCTAAACTTGTACAGGTGCACCATAGAGTCAGTGATCACATACTGCATCACTATGTAGTACTCTGGTTGCACCTTGGAGAACAGGAAGACCCTGCAGCGCATCATGAAGTCAGCCCAACGGATCACTGGCACCCAGCTCAACATCACTGGAAGAAATCCATCACACCCGATGTAGCCGGAGAGCTGAGAAGATAATCAAGGACCCAACACCAGAGTGGTGTTGAGCTGCAGCGATTGTTTTGGGATCATTTGGGATTGTTTTTGGAGTGTTTGTGTGCTTTAACTGTTTACGTGGGTGGCTGTTTTATTTTTATTTACTGTTCTTATTTCATTTATTGTCTGTCTGTCCTGTCTGTTCAATTAACAGCACAATTGTTACCGACAGTGAGCTGCGGGTGTCGTGTGAGCGGCGTTTTCTGTCCGCGTTTAACTCCGTAAGAAACACCCGCGGGGCGATAATAACAAATAATATCTAACGTCGCTAATGTTAACCAGCGCCGGAGGGTCGCCAGTCAGAGCCGGGAGGACATCTTCCACTTTTTTCCCGCTTTGGCAGTAGCCTGCTGTGAGGGGGTTTTTGTGGTTTTTCGACCTCACAAGAGCAACTTCGATTTCGATTTCGCTTTGTTTTTAGTTCATACTTGGTTCAGGCAAAGTTCCTTTGATAAGTAGTTGTAAATTTATCAGCTTTAAAATTTAAAATAAAATAATAATTAATAATAATTAAGTTCCGTTTTAACGCAAGTAATAACTTGTTATTTTAGTATACTCGGCACGGTATTGCATTAATGTTACGCTAATTAATCTTTAAGTTTACTGGGCTGGGTGTACGGGGTCATAGTGAGTTAGTTAATTATGGGGTCGGCTCAGTGGTGTGTTTGCAAGATGTTTGCCCCTCTGGACGTTAGTGTCCAGTCGGACTTCGTCTGCGAGCGATGTAAGCTAGTAGACTTACTCATGGTCAAGGTTCGTGACCTTGAGGAGCAACTGGCTCTCGTCCAATGCAACAGTGAGTTAGAGGAGCTAGGTAATACGCCACTTAGGGAGATGGTGTGTACGCCACTAGCGGGGGGG
>JABFEA020000010.1:25845027-25855638 GCA_019775915.2 Cyphomyrus plagiostoma | reverse complement strand
AGCTACCTTTATTTCAGTAGGACCCATAAAATACCTGTACTTTATATTTCTGCTCCCTACATGGAGTACCTTACATTACATTCAACCTCTTTATGTGCAATGTTTAGCTCAGAGGCTCTAACAGTCATATTTCTTGTCAGTGTCAGTGTGTTGATACAGTACAAATTGAAAAACACATTTAACACATGAACAACAATCTGAGACAAATATGGCTTCTGGAAATGTTTCAGAACAACATGTACACAGCCAAATATCTACCAAAAGATAACCCCATGTTTGCGATTGATTCGCTGTATTCAGTGATACTGTTGATACACACTCTTGTTTGTGCATGAAGGATAGCATGAAATCAGTTGTGTAAACTTGCTGGTTCAACCAAGGAGACTTCAATAGATAGTTTTGACATAAGTGTTTATTTGATGAAATAATTTAAATTAAAAGTTAAAAATTTAAATGAAATAAGTATGTGAACAGTGATTTGGTGAATCCCATCTCTTGGTAATCGGTTCCATTGACTCTGAAGCTGACAGATCTGGCTAGGCGACCAGGCAGGAGGCGAAGGATCCAAACCCCAGTACCAGGACGGGGAGCCGAAGGTGGTGGTGGGCTGGTGGAGGGCGAACCGAATAGCTGTAATGGCAAAGAAGTGTGTTACACTTACTCTTTATATAAAACCTGGACCGATGTGATTGGACACGCTTGCATCCATTAGGTCTCCTTGTTTGAACGTTCATATTCACTTTCATTTGTGTGTCGCTTGTATTTGTGCATGATTAGCATTCATTTGCCACCTCATGAATGGAACCTTTCATGTCGCAATAAGACTCATTCCATACGATTGAAGCCCTCGTTGAGAGAGATCCAGGCCTCTCGAAGTGAGGAGCAGCCTTCTGTGCTCAGAGGTACCTTCACCCGGGGTCCACAAGGGCTTGTTCCTCTCATCAAAAAAGGACCTGACCTTCATATTATGGCTTGCTTTCTTTCATCCCAGCAAGCTCCCAAAGGGGTCGCCTCCTCTCCCCTCATACAAGTGCCCCGTGCAGGTGAGATGAGAAAAGAAAAGTATCCCTATACATATTAGGAGGCAACAATGACTGATCTTTTTTTGTGTAGCGGCCTGAGGGGAAGAGTTTGATTGGCTGGTGGGAAAATCTCATTTGGTCTCTTTCACAAGTGAGTTGATTGAGCGCTCTTCAAAATTCGCCATGGCTGTCTTATCTGGCTGCAGCTGCCCTCTGGAGGAAAAGCAGACAGGCTCCACACTTAAAATGCAGCCTTTATAGGCGAAAGTAGGGGCTGCTGGGATGATGGGCACCATCGTGAAAAGCCCATATTCTTCAACAAGACGGAGTATGATGCCTCTCATTACGTAACATTACTGAGACCTGGGACACTCTGATCATCATATAATTTTCCTGCCCTTCCTCGACTCTCTGGTCCCCTCTCACAGTGCCATTTCTCAATCTCCGCCAACGTCTTCCTCACAAATATTTGCTCTTTGGCTCAAACTCGGATCAGACATTTCTCTTTTGAGAGGGGGCAAATTAATTGAGTCCACCCTCCCCAAAGCAGAAAGGAGGTGACTGCTGGCGCTCCTTTCAGCGAGGAGAGACAATGGTGTCATGGGGGGGTTAGTGTCTCCCTTCAAAAAACAAGTCAGTCTAAAAGCAGGGGGAAACGAGGGCCCCATTTCACAGATTACAGTTTTCCCTGGCGAAACGTGCCATATTGTGCATCTCAAAAGAAACAAAAAAGTTCAAATAATTCGACATGCTTGCTCCCTCCACAACAGAGAGATCTATCTAAAAAGAAACAATCACTCAAGTTCACCGTATGGGAGTAGAAATGAAGATTGTCCTGTTTTGAACTCTTTGGTTGTAAGAAAAGGTTTTCATTGAGAGAAATGACAGAAATGACCAACACGAAAAATAAAGTATAATAGCTGACTTATAAATGGTGAGCAAAAACAAGCTCTCTCTTCCTTTTCACGTTGAACTCTTCTATGATCATGCAGTATATTTCAATGGCAAAGTACCACTCAAAGGAGTGAGTGATTAGTGTGAGTGAATTTTGTCATACATGTGAGGTAGGTAGCGAGCTAGGAACTAACTGTAGGTGGGCTTTTTGGGGGAGTTTTTTCAGGATAGTACTGAATGAGGTTGGAGTTGGTACATGCGCCTTAAAGAGGTGCTCAGTGATCTGGAATGCCCTGCTGACATCAGGTTGCTAGGCAGAATGCAGGAACACAGTTGGAGATGGGATTGACAAAGCAGAGGAACCTACGACCCCTGATGGTAATAAATGAGCTGCTCTGTCCCTGGGAGCCTGGGCCATCTGGGACCCTTATGGGTCCCAAAATTTCTCTGAGGTGTTTTTTATTCAAACCTTAATCGGACCCCTAAAAATAAGTGGGAAGGCGTTATGAGACACACAATACACATGGATATAATGTATTATTCCTTTTATTAAGCCATGTATAGCCATGTTTATAATGCATTATGAATGCATTATAGTGTGTTATGGATGTGTTCATAGATTTATATGGACATGGCATTCATAGAAAATGTTACCAAAATTTCTTTCACTCACTTATAGTGTAATGGGTTTGTATTATTTTACTTGAATATTAATTACAGGCTTCTTTCATTCTTTGAAGGAATGACAGAAGTGGAGGCTGCTAGGTATGAAATTATCATGAGGGTGTTTGATAAGATGAAAACTTTTTATTTTCAGCCACTAGACAAAAAATGTAAAATAAGCACCTGCAAATGGATGGAAATGTTGATCACCGCTTTTCAAAATCATGAACCTTTATTCTGCTGAATAAAGTATTCTGTAAAATTCTATGTAGGTTAGAAAAAAGAAGAAAGCATGCAGAGTAAGTGCTTTCTCAGTCAAGTAATCAATTACTATGCCACCAGCTTCTTTAAGGAGATAAAAACAGCAATATCTCAATTTTCTATAAGCTAAGGTAAAGGTAAGGAAGCAGACTGGGTAATTTTTCAAGTACCACATGCACCTTCTTTACATTGATATGGGCACAGGAAACAAGGCTGAGCTACTGAGCTACTCGATGCGAGTCCTTTGCAGGGTACACACACATACAAACACACAAACATACAGTCCATGTGTTCATATCTTTAAGGACATCCTCCATTCATTTCTATGGGGATAACCCTAATCCTGACTATGACAACCTTAACCCCTACCCAGCCCTAATCTTAACCATAAGTAACAAAATAAAAGACTTTTGGCATTTTTAGTTTTTACATTGCAGTCACAGATTTTTTTTAAGATTGAGTGTCCCCTTGTGAGGGCTGAAAATATGTCCCCACAGGGTCAAAATAGGTTGTTCTTGAGGACATTTGGTCCCCACAATGTAATATATTATGACCACACAAACACTGTCGACAAGATCAGGAGACCGAAAATATGTTTACAATATATTTTTAATAACAGACTCCATGGATTCCAGTCTAATTCCATCTAACAGTTCTATCTTTTTCCAGTGATTTCTGACACTTCTGAGCTTCTCTCTTACTCGTGAAACTAAGGCTGTCATCCCCAAGTTTGGGTTTATGACAAGGTTACGGGGGACACATTTCTCGCTCTATCTTGGTGACTGGCAGTGACCCACACCTGAAGGTGCTGACCACAAATACCCATGGTGGGCATGACACTGCACCATCTCATCCTGGAAACAAAGAGCAGAATAAGAAACCCAGGCAGTAAATCAGCAACAAACAAAAGTCTTATATTGTGGGAGGTCAATGTAGCTGCATGCATGGGTCATCCTGTGAACTCCTGCCCTTTAGAACCACTGGCAATGTTGCTGAGTTCTGGCAAGACAATAATTACTTCGCTGTTATGCAAGCCAGGCTGAGGGCTGGTCAGTGTGATTCAGGAAGCTCAATGGGTCTCTTCCTCCAAAACTTCAGCTCTGACTGGATTTCTCTGCCTTGCTCCTGAAGAAAAGGGGACCCCTTTTTCTGGGAGACAATAATTACAAGGATGAAGAACCACAGACATCAGCCCCTTAATCTCTGAGATATACTCATAGGCGAGTGAAGAAGCAGCTCATCTCCACTCAGGATTCAAGGCGGACCATTTTTATGAATGGAGGGGGTCACCCCATTCAGACAATATTTTAAAGCACTGATTCCCAAAGCCTTAAATCCTTTATTCATACTATGGTCTTAACGGCCTGCTCCTCAGGAAACCATTGCAAGAGTATAATGGAAAGTGGCATAAAAATTAAATTGTCTGTTATGGATGATTTTCTAAGCTGCCCTGATGGATGATTTATTGAAAATGAATTGCTTTACTAAACATACTATTAGCAAAAAGAAGGAAAAAAATTAATAAGGAAAATAACCCAACTGTAAATATCCATTGCAGTACGAGTTACATTAAAAAGAGTGTTTGAATTTTGTAATTCAGTTGTTCCCAGAAAACACAAGGTTTTAGTTGTTAGTTGAATTCTTAAGTAAATGAGAAATTTAACTTTCACCTATTAAGTGACAACTCTTGTGATAAATTTTGATGCAACAAACCTGAAATATAATGAGAGAAAGTCATTGTTATCATATCCTCCTGATATCTGTGGGAAAAAGTTTTTTTAATATTGATTTAAATTTTGATTTGACAGAAAGAGGAACATGGCATGGTCAAACCTAACATGTCACCTTAAAGCCCTAGCCGTCCTCTTCAACAGGACTGAACTGAGTGGCACATATAGTATGAGAGATTTGAGCAAAAACATAACATAACATCTTCAACAGACAACAAAAATGAATAGCAGGAGTATACATGGAGATCAAAGATCAAATCAAAAGATCAAAGATATTTTTATTGTCAATTCACATTTCATGTGCAAGACATGCATGAGAACTGAAAATGGTGTTTCTCGCTCACTGGTTTGCGTACCCTCCAAAATTATAGACATTCTATACAAAAAGACAGATAAGACACAGGACAAACTGAAAAGGCCAGAGTGCCAAATGGTACAAAGTGAAAATGGTAACAATATCAGTTGTGCAAATGATAACAGTTTAAAAGGCAGTTGTGGAAATGGTAAAAGTAGAAGAGGCAGATGTGCAAAGGGTAATAATATTAGTTGTGCAAATGGTAAACTTAGATAAGGAAGTAATGCAAACGGTGAACAATAAAGTGCAAGTGGTAGCAATCATACACTACAAGTCAAATTCAAATTAGCAGCGGAAAGGTATAAATGTAAACAGTTCTTGAGGTAGTCAGTGAATAAATTACTGTCCAGGGACAGGAGGCAGAGTGGGGAAGTAACGGACAGAGTTCAGCCTCCTGACAGCCTGGTGGACAAAGCTGTTTATGAGTCTTGTGGAGCCTGGAGGGTGTTACAGTGCGTTGGTGGGCGAGCGATTAAGCAGCGGAGAGGAGACAGGCACTCGGGCAAAACGTGGATTTATTGTGACGGACAAGGCAAACAACTGACACGAGGTAACGTTAATGACAAGTCTGGGGAAGACTGACTCAGACGAGGACTAAATCCACAGGACTAGCAGACACTAACAAGGAACAGGTCAGAACAATCTGGAATAAACGAAAAGGTAACGAGGTGTGCGTGGTACACATAAGGATTGGCCGGAGCTGGACGTAACAGAACCCCCCCCCAAAGGCGCGCACATCGGGCGCGCCCCAGGAGATGTGACGGACGAGACAAAGCGAACTGGGCAAACAGCACCTGAAAAACAAAACAAATCCATCAACCTAGACCAGGGAACAGGATCGAAACACAAGATAGACACAAGGACAAAATCCAGGACAGGACCTGACAAAGAATCGGGAACACAGACAGGCAAACCCGGAAGGAAGAGGCAGAGGGAACATCAACAGGCGGAACAAGAGGGCCGGGAGTGAATGGAGGGACAAAAGGGCCGAGAGGAGGGACTGAAACATGCGGGACAAAGCGAGGAGAAGCAGACCAGACCGGAACAGGAGGAGAATACCAGGGAGCCCGTAGGCACCCAGGCGGGTGACGGGCAGCGGCCGGAGGGGCCACAGGCGAGAGGGAGGTCGCAGCAGGAGGGGGCCCCACAGGGTCCAAGGAGACGGGCGGCGGGAGAACCAGGAGGAGACCCGGAGAGAGCAGGAGGGACCAGTGGTGCAGGCAGGCAGGAGGGGGAAGCCGGCGACGGCCAAACCGGAGCCTGCGAAGGCGCCGTCCAATGCCCAGCCGGAGCAGGGGGGCCCGGATGCGGCCAACGCGAAGCCAGAGGCGGGACGGAGGACCGGCACCGAGGCCCCGGAGGGGGACCCGGAGGTGACTGCCGACCAGGAGCCAAAGGACCCACTGGCAGCCACCGGACCACGGCCAGGGGCCGCATGGGCGCGCCAGGGGCCAGGACGGGAGGGACCCTGACCCTCCGTCTGTGCCCTCTCCCTTTCCGGGACACAGAGAGGCGGGGACCCCGTTGGGCTCCACCTCTCTGGGTCACTAGGGTTTGAGCTGGGTGCCCACCTGGGTCAGGGGAACCCAGTAATTGGATCCTCGAGGGGTCCCTGTCGAGCTCCTCCTCTTCTGCCATGAGAGGAGGAGCAATGGTGTCATTGTCCGGGACCTCCTCGGGGGCAGAGAATTCCAGGCCAGATGGGTCCAGGGCTGGTGTGGCTGCAGCTGTGGGCGGAGCCACGGGCGTGGTGGTGGCTGCAGCTTCGGGCAGAGCAGGAACTGGTGGGGCCACCGGCGGAGGCGTGGAAGAGTCAGGAACTGGCGTGGCCACGGGCAGAGCAGGAACAAGCAGGGCTGCGGAAGGAGCAGGAACAAGCAGGGCCACGGGCGGGGCTGCGGGCAGAGCAGGAATAAGCAGGGTCGCGGCAGGAGCAGGAACAGGCCACAACCCCCCCAAAGGTGCGCACTCCGAGCGCGCCCCAGGAGAGGCGAGGCGGCCTCAGGCTGAGCAGCTGCGGGCGGAGGCCTGGGCGTGGCGGCCTCGGGTGCTGCTGCAGCCGCGGGGGGAAGCGCGTGTGTGGTGGCCTTGGGTGCTGCTGCTGTAACGTTACCTCGTGTCGGTTGTTTGCCTTGTCCGTCACAATAAATCCACATTTTGCCCGAGTGCCTGGCTATTCTCCGCTCCTTAACCGCTCGCCCACCAACGCACTGTAACAGAGGGTCTGGTACCTTTTCCCTGAAGGCAAGAAGCTGAAGTGGGAGTATAAGGGGTGGGAGGAGTCTCCAGCAATGCTGATGGCTCTGTGGATGAGGAGGGTATGGAAAGTGTCCGTGAGGGGGGGCAAGGAGGTGCCCATGATCTTGCTAATGCTTCCTGAATTGAGTACAGGCCATGTTTCTTTACATGGAGAGGGGCGGTGTATGGCTCATTGTTCTCAGATGCTGTATTTGTGATCGGAACCTCATTGTTTCATATCTAGTGGTTTTCACTTTTTGGCTTTTGAATAAGGGCTTCAATTCCAATTGCTCCAGGAAGTGGCTGATCCCTGCTTTTCCAATTGCGCATTACTTTAGACAAAAGCGTCTTCTAAATGAATGTAAGGTGTCTCTCCCTTCCCATGCCTCAGTCAATGTGATGTGTCTCTCTGGGAGGAGGGGTGAGTTTTTTTCCTGGGATTTCTGCACAGTACTATATTTAGAATATAGAATTTGGAATGTGTTGTTTTACACTTTATGTCTTATGATTATATATGCCTTTATGATCAAAATATGTGTCATGTGTCTGAGCAGAGGGTAGCTTAGTGTTTAAAGGGTCATCCACATATTTTTGAGTCACAGGATTGCTTCTGTTGTAGCTAAACGATCATGATTTTTAAATAGGTAAATTTACAGAAGTCATTTTAGATAAAATTTACATTTAACAGGATTTTTTTAGAGTTCACTTATGTGGGACACATCTCTGTGTGAAGGCCTTTAAGTATTTATTTAGAGCAGGACTCAACAATCCTAGAACAGCAAGGTGACCCAATGGGCAGCATTGTTCCCTCACTCTTGCAGACTTGGGATTTTGATTGCCCCTTGGGATTTTGATTACCCCTTGGGATTCTGATTGCCCCTTTTCCATGCATCTGGAGCTTGCATGCTTGCCTTTTGTTGTGTGGCTTCCTTGCAGGTTCTTTGGGTTTCGCCTGCCAGCCGAAAAACATATGGCTACGTGAACTGAAGAGTCCACGTTGCTCCCGATTCATTGGTGTGACTGCCATAGTTTGCTGGTCAGCCTGAGCATGAAACCAACTGCTTAAAGTTTTACCAGTTTCTTTCAACAGCTAGACTGTTACCTATTTCAAGTACAAAAAAGTTTTGGGCTTCTGATTTACAGAGTTTATATGAGACACAGATCGTTGATGAGTCTCTTTATACTCCCCTCACTAGCAAAGGCTCCAAAGCAGGCAGCTTTATTATTTATCTCCTCTTAGCGTGTAGTCTGCAGTTTTACTCACCTCTCACACATATCGTCTGGCTTCTGTACCCCGGATGACTAGATGTGGCACTCTTCAGACAGCAATGCATTCTGTCCCATTTCAGCATTGGACTGTCATGTCAGGTAACTGATTGCTGTTCAGATGTTTTAAGTTGACTTCAGATGTTTAAAACACTCCACCAGAACCTTTCTTGGTTCAAGAAACAGGGTCTATGGCTTGTTTAGCTTTACATCTATCACAGCCTTGGCAGTGATGTACAAATGTAAGTGCAAGAACCCGCAGATTCTATTGGTGCTTTTGTTTACTGCAGGAAATGACTGGAAAGATTTCATTAAGAGCCCACGGATACCAGGTAAATCCAGTACGAGAAATGTCAAGAAATTTTTGTTTGTTCTACCAGCAGCACTGTTAGTCTGCTCATTGCTTTAATGGAATATTGAAAGAATGGTAATGCAGGGATCCCACTTTTAGTTTTAGGAATGAGCAGGTTGGTCGGAGGAAATTTTAAAAAAGTGAATCTTGCAGTCATTAAATTGGCTAAGCTGAGGAAAGATGGAAAATGTGGATAATCCAATTAAGTAAAAACACACCTGGAAAATATACAAAGGACCACAATCTATGTCACAAATAAAAATTACTTCTGAAATCAGGTTTAGGTTCTAAATACTAAATTTGCATTCCATATGGGTTTTAGAGAGAGGGTCCCAGGTGTATTGAGTTGATGGACTGACAGTGAAAGAAAAGGAGGTTGAACTTTCTCTGCCTTTATCAGCACATTTAGAACTTTCTCCCCTCCTCTGACTGGCTGCCCGGGTGCTGAGTTGACAATGAGGCATATTCTCATAACAGTATATTCTCTTCTCTTTCTGTGGCTGTATGGCATTTAAAATTTTGTTGAGGCTAAAAATTGTTACTGTTACTATGAGGCATTCAAAGAGGTTCCCCCAATAGTTCCTGGCTAACTGGGAGAAATTTTGAATAATTATTTAGGATTGATTTTCAGAAACATAGTGAATTAAAATGTTTTTATTATTTTTCTTTTTTTAAAAAAAGGGTAGAACTAGGAATTTAAAAGAGAAAAATAACCCTTGGACATACTGTTGAATGAAGTTTTTGCCTTCTGTGAAATGTCTACAGAAATCATTGATGGATCAACAAAGACCATCCTATTATTTCATTTCATTAGAACATCTGGCCTCTCCTGGAGCTGACACCTTATCGTGGTGGAGGGGTTTCCGTGTTCGAATGATCCCAGGAGCTAAGTTGCCCGGGGCTTTATGCACCTGGTAGGGTCACCCAAGACAAACAGGTCCTGGGTGAGGAACCAGACAAAGTGCGGCTCGTCAGACCCTTATGATGAACACAAACAGAGATTCACGGTTTCCCTTGCGCGGACGCGGGTCACCCGGGCCCCCCCCCTGGAGCCAGGCCTGGGGGTGCGGCCCGATGGCGAGTGCCTGGTTGCCAGGCCTACATCCATGGGGCCTGGTCGGGCACAGCCCGAACAAGGCACGCGGGTCCCCTCTCCAATGGGCTCACCACCTGTAGGAGGGGCCATAGGGGTCAGGTGCAGTGTGAGTTGGGCAGTGGCCTAAGGCGGGGACCATGGCAATCCAATCCTCGGCTACAGAAGCTAGCTCTAGGGACATGGAATGTCACCTCTCTGGTGGGGAAAGAGCCTGAGCTGGTGCGCAAGGCTGTGAAGTTCTGACTAGATGTGATCGGGCTCACCTCGATGCATGGCCTGGGCTCTGGAACCAGTCTCCTCGAAGGGGGTGGACCCTCTTCCACTCTGGAGTTGCTCACAGGGAGAGGCGCTGAGCTTGGGTGGGCATAGTTATTTCCCCCTGGCTGGGCGTCTGTACATTGGGGTTTACCGTGGTGGACGAAAGGGTAGCCTCCCTTCGCCTTCAAGTGGGGGGACGGGTCCTGACTCTTGTTTGTGCTTATGTGCCAAACAATAGTTCAGAATACCCACCCTTTTTGAAGTTCCTGGAAGTGATGTTGGAGAGCGCTCCTCCCGGGGACACTCTTGTTCTGCTGGGGGACTTCAATGCTCACGTGGGCAATGACAGTGAGACCTGGAGGGACGTGATTGGAAGGAATACCTCCTCCGATCTGAACCCGAGCAGTGTTTTGTTATTGGACTTCTGTGCTCGTCATGGATTGTCCATAATGAACACCATGTTCAAGCATAAGGGT
>JABFEA020000010.1:25815126-25826989 GCA_019775915.2 Cyphomyrus plagiostoma | reverse complement strand
AGTAGGGGGACAGACAGTTTGTTCAGGGGTGTGTTCCTTAGTTTTCAATATAATGTTTAAATGAAAAAGCACATTCACTGAAATTACATAAAGCGTTATTTTATTTTTTTACCTTCAATGACCTCTTATAACGTTCACAGTCAGATTACTTGAAAACTCAAGCAAAGACAAAACCAGTGAAATCATTAAAAGTTACAAAATATAACAAAAAATAATATTGCTTTCTACTCTATATGACTCGTTATAACCCAAAGGAGACACTTTGTTTTGGTCATAATGATCAAGAGGCCGGGTGTAGTGGCCCTGGGGTATTTAATTGGATTCTACAGAGGTCTGAAGGTGCTTTGGATTTGAATAACCCTCCAGTTGAATAGAGAGATTAGTTCAGACAACAGTTAGCCTTATGATGAAATAAATTGGGGGATGGGATTATACTTGAGTCATTAATATTGAGGTCGAATTTACATTGGTTCAGTACCTCTGATGCACGCTGTCTAAACTGTTTTATTGTGAACAAACATTTTCGTGCATGACTTGACTGTGAAAATTGCGCACCAGAATGTACAACCTCTTTTATAAGAAAAGTGAGACAAAAGGATAAATACATACACAAAAATAAAACAGTATAAAATAAATACACACATATACATATATGCAGTATAAAATACAGCACACATATACATATGACATGTATGTGTGTATTGTACTCAGTTGTCAATAAATAACTGGTAACAATTTCTATGAATGCCATGTGTATAAGAATATATGAGCATATTTATAACAAATTATAATGCTTTCATAAATCATTATAACAAAATACTTATAAAAAGGCATTCTTATAGTCATGTTTATTATGCATTATGAATGCTTTATGAAGCTCTCACCCATAATGCACCATAGATACCTTCATAATGCAGTACAAAGCATCTTCAATTGTTATTCCAACCATTATGATGCATTTTACAGGTATCTGTAATGCATTATAGATGAGCGCTTCATTGGAGCTTATGAAGTATTACAACCAGCACTATAATGCCTTATGACTGTCAATAAAAGATGCTGTAATACTTTATTAATGCTTTTACCTAGCATTTTTACTATGCATTATAAATGGTGGCTTCAAGTAAAGTTTTACCAAATAACTTTCAAGCTTGTAACATGATGGCATATATTTGAGAAAGAGGATTGCATTATTGATGCAGAATGCTGTAGAAAATTAAGCATACCTTAAATTATTTTTTTTAATTAATTACCTTAAAATGTGTTTTTAGCGTAACATTTTGCTTCCAAGATGATCTTGCTTGTAATAAGGAAGCAAACTGCAGGTTTTCACGGCACTGAATTAATCGGTACAGCTACTTATTTGGCTCACTGCAAGAGCATGTGAGACAATGGTGTGAGTGTTCTTTGTCCCTCAGATACCCAGCAGAGGCACAATATGGCCAGCCAAGGATCAATGGGACTGCACAATGGTGATTACCCCACAGGTCCTTGTGAGGCTTCAGAACAAAGGAAGTGTGGGTAGTTTCCAGACTGCATGATGTCTAGGCCACACTGAAAGAATATATAAAACAGGCTACATCACAGGGAAGCACAGAAGCTTATAAAATGTCATTGGAAAATTGAATAACTCAGAGCACTGTAATTTGATGGAGCTGGTGAGAAGCTTGTACCCACACTGGTAATAAAGAGTTAATTTCCTTTCTTCATTATTTATATCCTTAAAAGCAACAAGCATCACCCTCCTCCAAATGAGTGAATGCTGCATATACTGTACCAATAATGTACAAATGTCTTACAAATACTTTCCAATCTAAAATGATGTTAGTTGGGCTAGTATACAACTCAGCCAATTAGGGAATTGTGGTTATGTCAGGGGGTTGTGGATTTGAATCCTAGGAGCAAGACCCTTATCCCAAAATGTGCCTAGGATGCTGGTTGCTGGCTGACACTCCTTTCTGTCCGCAAGCTTTCCTTAGCTCAGTGTCCCTTTGTACAAAAATATCTGATAAATAAAGATAATGTAGCCTGTAACCTATTTACATTCACCTACTGTAAAAAAATGTATCTGTTTATTCTTCTTTACAAGGTTAAAGAGTAGATATATGTTTGCAAGGTTTTCCATTAGTTGTCAGCATAAAGATTTCATCCTTTGTGTCATTCTGACAGAATGGGATTTCCTGGCTCCCTGAAAGGGTCAGAATGTGCCTGATTGACTTCTTTCTGTGAATGATTACAGCATGAATGGAGAGGGGGAAAGAAGAGGCTTTGGAGATTGACTCATTGAGAAAAAAGTCAGTTTTTAGTGGTTATACATGGCATAGTGAATGCGTGAAATGGACCTTTGCTTCTGAAACTCCATTTTCTTACATGTTTCCCCATCTTCACCCTCCTCTTAGTCCTCTTTGAACAGGTAAAATATGAACACTTTGCTTAAAAGTCCATCACATATAAAGCAATTTCCTATGCCTGTTGCTCCAGCTTATGTCGTAAATTTTATTATTTATTTGAGCAGTATCAGGTATCATTTTATTGCTTTATAGCTAAAGTAAAATGTCAGTGGGCACAGATGTTTTGGGGGAATATGTAAGGTCAAGAGAAAAGGTCTTCTAATCACCTAATTAACAGGTTAAAACTATAAAGACTTTTTGCTGTATATGTTTCAAGGGGGTGGCACGGTGGTGCAGTGGTTAGCGCTGCTCCCTCACAGCAAGTAGGTCCTGGGGTGGGTGAAGGACCTTTCTGTGTGGAGTTCACATGCTCTCCCCATGTTTGTGTGGGTTTCTGCCAGGGCCTCTGGTTTCCTACTACAGTCCAAAAGTGTGCATGGTAGGTTAATTGGCAAATCTAAGTTGGCCCTATAATAGTGTGAGTGTGTGCACACCCTGTGGTGTGTTGGCAACTGCCCCAGGTTGGTTCTTGCCTGCACCCATTGTTTCCAGGATAGGGTCCAGTACCTCCCACAACCCCACTTGGGATTAGGCAGCTACAGTGATGGATGGATGGATGTTTCAAGGGAGTATCCAGATGCAATAGTCTGCCTCTCATGAGTTTATGGTTTTTCTCATATTAGTTAAACAGCAAAACAGTTGTTTATACGGTATGTTGCTTCGTTGAGTGCACTAATAAAATTGTCCAGTTTAACCCCCTAATCCCTGTGTCATGTGGATTTTATCACCTTCTGGAAGACTCTGCAGTTTAACAGGTATATTGATTACGTATGTAATGTTTTGTTATGTAAAGGGAATTTATGTTAATGACCTGGAGACTTTGTACACTCGTTCTACCTGAAACCAAATATACCCACAGCAGCATGGACATATTAAAATGTGAATGGAATATCATTGAATATTATGTATTAACAGTAACAAAGGTCGTTGCTCTTTAGTAGAATATTGAACCAAATGCAATAATATAGGTTAAACATGTAGAAAACATAGCATCCTTGTTACTATTTTAGTTGCCGATAAATGTGCACTTGGTACATATGCTGTTTTTTTGGTTGCAAAAGAATTACATGGTGCATGGAATCCTGACTGCCCGTGACATTTCATTGATATTTAATTACATACAGTGAATTGAATTTGAGGCCATGTAAGGGAGATTTTTTTCTCTCTTGCCAAACCAGCATGTTGACTATCTGCTAAGAGAGACCACAGAAAATCAATGACTATTAGGAGAAAGAAAATCCCTGCTGCGTCGTGCATCTTTTGAAGTAATGTGACCTGTTTTCCCCCGAATTGTTTTTTCAGTGCATCAACAATTCCATCTTTATCAATCCCTGAGTGGTATCTCTTGCTAATTTTAGGATATACATTTTTGTAAGGTGCTTTTGCAGTGGAAATGTGAATGTAGAGAACGATGATTACTCCGCCGCGTGAATAAGCACAATAACTACCATTCTATAAATGTCCACTTAATTTTTTTATTCTAAAACCATATCTTTGATTTTCCCCATGTTGTTCTCAAGGTTACTAAAAACATTGTACAATGTTCCATGTAGCTCCATAACCCTCCTTACACAATACCGGATGTGTTTTTCAGTGCTTATTGTCAGACACTGCACCTAAAACTTTTCGTGACTTGCATAGCAGTCAGGGGTAACAAAGAGTACTTCCCTTACTGCCACTGAGCTGTTTGCTTTAAAACAGTGAAAACGAACAGCTTTGTACCTGTTTAAAAAATCAAATAGCTATAGTTACTACTCAGCCATTGACATCACCAAAATAATCTGAGCACCCGTGTCAAACAAACCAGAAATTAGACAATACAGTGATAACTGTTGCATTATGCAGATTTTTGCTGACTCAGACAGCAGGCCACAATAGTTGCATCTCACATAGTGTCATTTATTGGTTCCTGGTTGCAGTGGAAAAGCATCATTGGAGTAGGAATGCTATGTGCCCCATATTGGTATATCTCACCTGTAAGGGAAAAGTTAGCAAGTGCAGCAATGGTGCCAAATAAGCTAGCAAGACAATTTGGGGACTGTAATATGAATGACATAGATTGATATTACAAGCCTAAAACAGACTGAATGCATGCATTGAACAGTATGTGTCTAAGAAAGCGTAATAGGCTAGTTTTTGGTGGAACTGGTTTTTCCTCAGAGAAAAACAAAACTACAGTTAAGTGGCAAATTTGCTGCAAACCAGTGATTCACTTCACATCAGTGGCCACTTTTAGCTCATTGCCAATGTGCAATATGCTAAGAGTGTAATAAGTACTGTATTACGTTATTTTATGTCTTTATAATCAGGAGGGCAAAAGGCTTTGTAAAGAACGCTGAGAAAAATCCCAATGCCGCAGTAAACCACTGCATGCTACACACACAGGACAGCAAATACTGCCTTCCAAATGATGAATTGTGCTGTGCTAAAATTGCTGTCTTAGCTAACATTTTTGGCTATATGAATGAGCTAAATATGCATATATAAGAGAATATGAGATATTCTATATGAGAATTTCCTGACAGTAAAAGAGAAAATTGGAGGCAAGACAGAGTGGCTCAAAAAACAACTTAACTTGCTAGACAGCAGCATTTAATTATGTGATAACTGAGCATCTGCAGGAGTTGGCTTTAAGGGCTTTAAGGGACTTTACTTTTGGTCCCTTAAAAGGTGGGAGGCACATATACTAACTGTTGTAATTCCTACACCGTTCACCTGATTTGTATGTAAATACCTTCAAATTAAAGCTGAAAGTCTGCAGTTAAAACACCTCTTGTTTGTTTCATTTCAAATCCATTGTGGTGGTGAATAGAGCCAAAAAGATTAGAATTGTGTCGATGTCCCAATATTTATGGACCTGACTGTATAAGTGTTACAAGTGCCTAGTAGAGTGGCACGGTGGTATACTGGTTCTTGCTGAAAGTCCCTGGTTTGGTCTCCATAGCCAACGAGGAACCTTCAGAGTTGAGATCAAATGTCATTCTTACTACGTAATGTAATTCTTTATTCTTTGATTTCTGTAAAATACTTTCAATCACATGTGTGAAATGTTCTCCACAAATAACCATATCTTGTTTTTTTACTAATACATTTTAAAAGTAGACTGTGACTAAACAAAGTATAAAAATATCTCCCTTTTTATATTAATTGAACAGATTTTTTTCAGCTTCAGTCTTTGTATTTCATGTTTGACCTTCGAAATATGGATACGCTTTTATTTTAATTATTTTGGAATTAATTAGAATGCTGAGATGTGATTTTTATAGGCTTTATTATATTAATTACATGACATGAGTAGTGAGAGCGCGGAACGATCTTTTGGGCTTCTGTTTCCACACGTCAGACGTTCTTTGAGACAATGTTTAATTAAGCGAGACAGTTAACCTGGTCCGGAGCAGACTTATTCATTCGTGTAAGTTACCATGGTAACTCAGCGGGGATTTATTTAAGACACGTTGATGTAGTGGAACTCCCAATTAAATGAGCAGACTTGTCAAAAGAAGTCAGACTTTCCCTTAATCCTGCTTCATGGAATACCCCCCTGGAGCGAGAGGAATCCATCTAGTTGCTAGAGGGGTCTGTTTGTTTACAGTTTGGGTAGAGCAGTGAGGCTGGTAGGAGGAAAGGTAAAGTCTGTGGTATCCTGCTGTACTTTCCATGGGGGTCTGCTATCCATCAGGTTTCTGGTATCCAGTCCAGCAGCTGTCAATCTGAATATGGTTTGCAAGGAAATATTCAAGCAACTAGTTCAAGCAGAGTCCTTCTTGCCTAGCTTGGTGTGGGAGTGCTCTTTAAAGACCCTGGAAGTGCAGAGTAGATCATCTTTGGCTGGCAGCAGTATCTGCTTGCTGGCAGTAATACCTGAGTGCCAGCTAGGTGTCACTGAGGCATTGTTGCTGTCCCACTCTGCTAATAGGCGTTCCTTCTGTGCCCTCTTTCGCCCTCACAATTTTTACGATTCACCGATAATTCTAGTAGGCGGGCTGTCAGAAACTTTCAAATGTTCACACATTTGTAGATGATGCAGCATCGACCTGCTCCCTCTGCCTCAAGGTTTATTGTCAATCACTACATTCCTTTTCTTCACCTCGCTTATGACGGCCTAGCATCGCATCTGTCATACTTTGAAATATATTCCCTTCATGTTACCATCCTACCAGGTATGGCAATTACTGTGAAAACCTCACTTAAGAATCTTTATTATTACTGAACTGCTTTACAGCATTTTCATTGCTATTAGGACTTAGATCTTTCTAAGTGGCTCAAGGGTTTATTACTCAAGATTATCCCTGGAAGCTTTTTGGTGGCTCATAAATTGCATGTATATGTTATATTAGGACATATTGATCTGGTTTATTTTATTTTACTCATCATTATGAAGAAGGGGTCAGATTAATTGAATAATGGTGTCAATGACTGTTTCCTATTGCTTTACCTGCTATCAGCACTGATCTATATTGTGAGATTATGAAATACTTTCATGATATAGATAAGACATGATTTATACAGTTAAGCGGAAGAAACTAGATAGTTTAACTGGGTTTTTTTCATACCACTCCCTCTTGAAGGGTAATAAACACAGCAGGAGAAGACCTGCACCTGACAGCATTAATTACTTTCTCTTCCAAGCTAGAAAGAAAGAGTTCAGACTGGAGCCAAAGGAGATCACGGCATGAGAGGTGCATGCTGAACGATCCTTCAGCTTTACTTTGACACACCTTACCATAATAATAATAATAATAATAATAATAATAATAATAATAATATTATGTGATTCATTGTTGTTGTTGCTAGACAAAACTGCAGCTACCACAGTCACCTACTAACCACTAACTGACAGCAAACATTGAGGAGACAAATGTGTTACAAAGTAAAAATTGCACAGTGGTGAAAATATTTCTCTTTAAATTCTCTGCGTCCTTATTCTTCCTAAGCTGGACTGTTTCAATTTGTTTCATTTATATAAAAGGAGAAAATGTTTGGATGTTATCTTTTTAGCCATTGATGTATAAAACATAGTGTACATTTTTAACCTTCTGTTGGAGAGAAATGTTAATCAGAGATTAAAACTGGCATTACCACAATATCACTGTTGTAGCCCATTTTACTAGTGAGGATTTCAATATTATAATGATCCTCGTAGGTTCACTGAGAATCCTTGGCAAGCTGGTGATACAGAGATGGTGCCTTGATTCAGGGAGAATGGCACTTGAGTGTTCTCATGGACTGGCCCTATATGTTTATGTTAGAATTGACTTATTTTTGTTGTTGATTGTTGTTCTTTATTGCTGAGGTTATTCCAATGCAGACTTTCCACACCTTACAGACGTCTCTTTTTAGTAGAACGGTATCACAATTTAGATTAGTCATAATAATCATTCAGTATTATTTATTTTCTGTTTAAATTTATGTATCCACCAGCAATGTAATGAGCTCTTTCTTATTACAATAACATGCTTTTATTACAGTTGTTACAGTTAAGGCTGATCTACAATTTATCTAGTGTTCTGAGTCTTTCAGGAATGTTCTATTTATTTCATGACAAAAACACCCCCATTTCTGCAGGAATAAGCTGTGGAATTAGGTACAACCTGGAACCTTAAACCTATGTTTTTGCTGCTTGGTTTAAGTCTATCATGCAAATATATATTTTTTAAATCTGATTCTGCTAGATTACTTAAAAATATAAGAATCAGAATAAATATTTCAAAACATGCATTAAAATACAGTGGTACCTCAGTTCTCGAACTTAATCCGTTCCGGACTCCAAGTCGGATCCTAAAAAGTTTGAGTTCTGATCTGAAAATTCCCCATAAGAAATAATGAAAAACCAATTAATTGGTTCCTGGCCCCCCCAAAATTATACCTATTTTTTTTTTTAGCATTTAACCACAAAATGAACAGGATAAAACAAGAAGAGCATTTTTTTTCTTAATGGCTTCCAAAATAATAAAGATCTTATCCGAACATTACCCCTGTCCTGCCCCGATCATCCACTCCTTCCGTGTGCCATGCCCTCTCGTTAACCTTGTGTGGAATCCCCATGTGATAAGCTGTTTCTGGTTGTTGTCATTAGTCCTCTGTGTTAAGTCCACGTTTCAGTTTGTTTCCCCAGTCTCGTTATTGGGTGCGTTTGACTTGCTTACAGCTTTGGCTTAAAGCAACACATTCTGATCCTGACCCAATGCATTACGGTTAGATGCATTGCGGCCTCTCACCTGGCTCCACAAACTGGAACCGCCTCCGTGGCGACACACCTTTGCCCTTATTGGCTGAAGAGTTAAGTTAAAGGCATGACGTTTGTATTCCTGGCAGTTCCAATGCATAATCTGCTATTTCTCTCGAATATCACTTAAAGCAGAGGTTATCAGTTAATTTATCTGGTAAAATAAAGTTAAAATAAATGACATAAATGCTCTAATAATACACATAAGTTAGTGGTTTACTTATTGTTAGTTACTGTAATTTTGTGCTGCTTTATTTGGCTAATCGTCCAGTCTGTGAAGAAGGCATTCAAATATGAATTGCATTGTAGTATGACTCATTTCCTGGCACTTACAATTTATATTAGTTCAGCGTTCACGGTTCGACTTCTGATATTCAGATCGAGTTGTAGGTCAAACTGGTTTGTTCAACTTTCAACAAATTCGAGTTCTAGTGAGTTAGAGAACTGAGGAACCACTGTAGTTGGAATCCTTTAAATGTGTATGGATTAAATAAAGAAGCATAAAGCCATATATGAAGGAATAAAGGAACTTTAAAACAAACACTGAAAAGCTCTTTTAAACCTCTTCTTTAGAAAGTTTCCATTTGCAGGAGGGCCTCATCAAAATGGAACGTAATATTGAACAAAAAGTTACTTCATATGTTCAAAAGGGATAAGTAGATAAGTGTATTATAATTTAAATATTAACATAGTGTGTATGTGTGTGTATATATATTTGGCTTTTGCTGACTTTTCACTCTTGGCACTATTAGCTGACCAGCTCCTAATTATCTCAGCGGCCTCTTAGGTCCATATCCATTCAGAAGGTTTGCAATGTAAACTGAGACCACCGAGTAATTTACTTAACAAGTGTGCGCCGCCTTGTCTCTTGAACAGAGCATGGATTATGATGTTATGAAAGCCAAAATATTAGGGGTGGATGAGCTGGTATCTGAGGTTTTGGTCTAGGGGTGTGATTCTTGTAGTCTTGGGTTTGAGAAGTCCTGGGTTCAAATCACAGAGAAGCCCCCAAGTTAGTATTAGATCACTCTCTAGTTTGTCTTGGTTGTTGCTTTGGCCTGGGGCATTCCTGAAGTTTGTGTGCACCCATTTGTGTTGTCAGTCAATTCATTGTGTTACCCTTCTACCCCCCCTAGACAGGGGATTGTAACAAATAAATAGCAATTACTTGAAAAAAATTCTAAAGGCAAGCCAGTGTAAGTAGTGAAGGACTGGAGTAATGTGTTTACTCTTCTTAGATGAGCTGGAGCTGTCTTGTGGATTTTTGGGAAGGCCATACAGGACACCACTAATCAAAACAACTGGAGATGAAGGCATGATGCAGTTTTTGAAGGTCATGCTTGGACATTAGGCCTCTAATTTTAAAGTTGTTGTGAGGGTGATAAAAGGAAGACGTAGCCATAGCCTTAATATAGCTAGTGAAACTGAGATCTTCCTCAAACAGGATGTCTGTATTTCTGACAAGGTCCTTAGTCTTTAACGGCCTATGACAGTAGGCACTAACTTAATTGTGTCGCATCCAGCAATTAACTTGCTGAAGGCACTGACATAAGGAATCGATGGAGCCAAACTAGATAGGTAGATCTGTATGTAATGCACTAACTTTGATAAGTCACATTGTTATTTAGAGGTTGAATTACAAGGCCCACAATTAGTGGGTGCTCACCTCGATTTATAACTGCCAATTACAACAAAAATTCAACTAAACTCGCATTATCAGTAACAAAACAATAAATTTTTCAGCAAGCTCAATTTTTGTGGTACTCTATGGAGTTCAAAGACTTCCAAGATTGTGTCCAATGTTCAAGAACAACTAGGAAACTGATGGAAGACATAAGTTAGTAAGTGAAGTATTGATACTGTATTGCAGCAGATGGTTTCGTGTGCTGAATAATTCTGAGTAACACCAAGGATATGTGGCATATAGCCACAGGACAGCCTTCCTAGTCAAACAACAAATGATTCTAAGATCAAAGCTGGGGAAATGACTCACCACCTTCCTTGTAATGTAAACAGTTACCAACTCAAACTTGGGCTCCATTGTTGGTTTTTAACAAGAAAAAAAGCACTAAGTAGAAAGACAAATCTATCATGAATGTTGCTGTATAGCTTGAGGGATCTCTGTGTGCTAAGGAAGCAGGTATATTATTTGCTATCACAATATCAGAAGTTCCCCATTAACACAATATAATCTCTAAATATTATATGTGTATTTTTATTATGTTCACTAATATGACACCAATATGTCCTGCCAGTATTTTTTAGTATATTTATACTGAGGTAAAATAGGTTATTCATGTTTTGCCTGCTTTGATATGCATTGTGTGTTGGAATCTTAACTGTCTGCATGTAAAGCTATCCAGAGGCAGGTTGTGGAACCTGTGAATGGGCTCGCCTGCCAGAATCCTGCTGTAATTAATGAAAGAAAGCATATGGCTCAGAATCTCCTCCCTTTATTAGTCGCACAGAACAGATGTTGCCTTTTCACCACTGCTGTCAGATGGTCCAGAAGCAGCCAGCATTAATGAATTGCCAGCTACCAGCCTCTTCTCTCAACAAAACATTTCCCCATTTGTTTAACAAAAAATATACAGAAGGTGAAAGGATGGAATGTTAGTATGCTTTAAATTAGCCCTTACACAAAACAATATCAAATTACCTGACATATTTAATTCATCAATGTGTCTTACCTACATAAATGTATTTAGGCTTAGTTTAATTTTCATGTATTTATGGGGTTATTTAATTTGCTTATAAATTTATTATTTAGTGATTATTATTTGTTTTTTAGTTTTAATTGAAAAATTGAAAATTGTTTCTCTGGCCATAAATATTAGCCATAAAGTTATATGTTATACCTGTCAGTTTTATACAGTTTATCATAATGTACTTTTCTATCTTTTTCTTTCTTGCTTTCTTTCTCTACTGTAGTATGATGTTTCATATAGGTGTGCACAAGAATTATGAAACTTAAGTGGAGTGGAATGCAATGATGACTGGTTTTGTGTAAAATGGCCTTAGACCAATTGTTAATTTATTATGGATTTGCTTATAATGCAGTATTGATTTGCTTTGTGTAATCTATATATGTATTTGTGTGTGTGTGTGTGTATATATATATATATATATATATATATATATATATAAATATATATATTGTCAAGTATAATTATTTTGTTATGCACAC
>JABFEA020000010.1:25782836-25794532 GCA_019775915.2 Cyphomyrus plagiostoma | reverse complement strand
GATCCATCATGCCTTGTTACCACTGTGCAGGCTGCTGGTGGTGGTGTAATGGTGTGGGGGATGTTTTCTTGGCACACATTAGGCCCCTTAGTACCAATTGGGCATTGTTTAAATGCCACGGGCTACCTGAGAATTGTTTCTGACCATGTCCATCCCTTTATGACCACCATGTAGCCATCCTCTGATGGCTACTTCCAGCAGGATAATGCACCATGTGCTGTACAAACACTAGTATACAAGCATACCCGTATACAAAAATGTATACATACACCACTTATATGTATATATATGTGTGTTTGTGTATTAAAGTACATGTACACTATATATAACTTTGTACTGTTGAAATTGATATATGCCACACAGAAAAAGCACAACCTTGTGTATGTTCACTCATCGTCACTGCAGTTTTTCTCACTCGCTTTGGTACATTTTCTTTATTTTCACAGCCAAATGGAAAAGTTACTGCAATTAACTTTTAGGCTTATTGCTAAACTGAGGAAATGCTTGGTAACAATTATGTTAACATAAATTTATATCATGAGATTTTAGGTCTGGAAACCAAATTATACATATTGCAGGTATAGAAATGTTTTTGCCTTTGGTTTAGAAGAAATATTTCTTTTTAAAAAAGAAAAAATTAGGGTGGAAAAAAAATCCATATGTATATATGAAGATTGAGTTTAATTACTCTTACATTTTTAAGTGTCAAGACAACACAGATTTATTACAATGTTATTAATTCAAGTTGCAGAATTACTTTTTTTTTACTATTATAATTTTAAAAATTAAACGTGAAGAAGCAATGATTCATACTGCTCATTATTTTTTAGAAAGACTTATTTATATATTCCAAAAATGATGAGGAAAATAAGCCCTGGCAATGTTTTGCCAGTTGGCTTAGATTTAAAAGACAGTGTACTTGCAGGACAAGATGACCATATACTTAAAAGATTGAGCTCCAAGCCATCAGGCTAATAATTATTAATCCCTGAGATTTAGGCACTTATTTCCTGGGACAAAGTGCCCTTAGGCTGCAAAAAACTAATTTTGGTTGGTAAATAATCTACCTTAAGAAATTGAATAAATAAAAAAATGAAGTCACGGGTAAGAACCCTTAGTATGAGATTTAATGAAGGTAGGGAATGTAATAATTAAATCATAAATTATACACAGAGTTTCTCTCTCTGCGCTGTATAGAGAGCCTTTCTCAAAATGTTTCAGTGTATCCAGGTTTCTTCCACTATAGCATCATCTCAGTCTCCCTGTGAAAGACTGAGTGACACCACCCATTGGCTAGAAATCCCAAGGTCTTTTTTAATCTACAAGCTCAAATTTTCCAGGCACCTGCTTACAATTTCATGACTCCACTTCTTAGTCCTCCACTATTTCCAACCACCCCCATTATAGATTGTAATTTAAGGTTAAATGATGAGGGTGGGGGACACTAACCAAAGGCAGTTGCTCAAAAAGCTGGAAGCAGATCTTGGAGAGCACCCAGCTAATACTGTCATTGTGAGAACAAAATGGAATTCTGGTATAACCTGAATCATCCATTTAAATCCAATAATCACAGGCAGGGAAAACAAAGGCATAAATAATAAGCGAAGACTTGTCGTCTCATTTTAGCCATTGGATTTGAAAAATGCCACGTCAGGCATTAGCTCACCTGTACATGCTGAGATTTTACTGTGTTTGTGCTTCACAGTACTTTCCATCCTTGAGAAAATGGATTCTATCCCTCCGCAAACAGCAATATAATGAACAAAGCGAAGATTCCTAAGGCATTCATCCATGTGCAGAGAAAAATAAAAACATGAAAGATTTTGATAAGGAAAAAAAGTAGAGTAAATCAGATTAGCTATTGTGAAAGACACTGATGGAATTCAAGTCAATGCAGTGTGCATATCAAATTTCTTTCTTTAAATGAAATTAAATCATGGAAAAATATCAAAGTTTTTATCAGCTGTAAATGGCAAGTAATTCTTTTTATGATAAATTAAATCCCAAAATGTTGGTTTGGTTGTCTTATAAAGTAAATTTTGTATAGCTGTATCTCTGCTTCAGGCCCTCTTCAAAAAGGTAAGAAGTTTAGTTGACTCATTGAGAATTAGGCTATAACAGTCTTGAGATACTTATGTCATATTCTTTCCTTTAAAGGTGTTACGTATTTTGTGTTTCCGGTTCTGGCTGACACAGTAGCACCTTAATTAGCAAAAAGATAATAACCTCAAGTGATCGCATGCTATAGATTGGAAGAACAGTAGACATGTCTATACAGAAGGTATTTGTTTCTGCATTCAGATGCAGCGTAATATTGATAAATATATAGGCCATCATTAGGTGTTGAAGTTGTTAATTAATACTACCATCTAACTTTGTGAATCCCTTGCTGCAGATCGTGATGCTTTATTTCAGGCATGAATTGTCTGCTTCTGTTGATTATATTTCTGGAAGGATGCCAGCTGCAGCTGGCCCTTAGGGGTGTTAGGGGATTGTATCCCAACCCAGGTAAGTGATCCCACCTTAAAAATGCCTGTTAAATCAGTGAGAGGTAATTTATTATATGAAGCCAGCAACACACAATAGTGTTATGTAATAGGAAGCTGGGATTTGCAAAAAGCAGAGCATATTTTCCTAAATTTGAAATTTCATATTACTGCGAATAATGGAAAATTGTATCTGCAAACCCCATTTCACTGTACATAGTGCGGACAATGCATAAAGAAAGAAACATCTTAAATGGAAGCTTGAAATAAAACAGTAAATATAAAGTAGTTAAAAACAAATATATTTTGTATGTGATGGGTGGTTCACTGAGTAGCACTGCTGCCTTACCTTTACAGATTTAGGGATTAAAATCCAGCCGTCTGTGTGTGTGAAGTTCCAGAGGTCTCCTTTTGTTGTGTGATTTTCCTCCTGCAGGCTAAAGTCACATGAGTAGATGGTCTGGCATGTCTGAATGCCCATTACTGCCTTCACACGGCCGACCATCCTGTCCAGATTGTTCACAAGCCTTGAGCCCTGTGCTTCCAGGGATGAGCACTGGGCTCTGCCCTCTTTGACCAATAGCTGACAAGTGGTTGGCTATATGAATAAATTATTACAAAGAATATTAAATATTACTTTTAATAAATTAAACGAATAATGTTTTAACAATTGAGATTTACTATTTAAGAACTGTAGGCGTACTTAATACTCAGAGGAATTTTTACTTTTCTGTTGACACATTACGCATAGTGTTTGACAGATAATGGACAATTACGGTAATATAGGTCAGATATAAACATCAACACACAAACCACACAAAAAAACAAGACATAAACATGCAGATATATTATGGCAGGATATTGTGACAATGTTAAACACAATACTGAATAAAGTGGAGACATTTCCATTTTCTGAAAACACCAAGTATCGATAACAACTTTCAAAACAATATCTACAGTCCTAGATAGTACAGCATTACAGCAAACAGGTTATTTTGGAGCATGTTCAGGCAAGAGAAATTTTGAGAAAAGGTATGGTTTTCTCAGACCTAGGGTTGATTCAGTTCCTATTATCTCTTTTATAGCCACAGAAAAAGGGTTTGGGTTACCTGTATAGGCCTGTTCTAGGAGGAGAATCAACTGAATGGAAAAAAACGGCTTTTGCACAAAAACACATACATATATATGCATGTGGTAAAATCCTTGAACAAATATGTTAAAGTAGGCTGTGTTCAGTGGAAACATCAAAGGGCACACTCAATCTGTGGAACTGTATTGATAAATGTTCAAAAAGAAACATTACACTTCTTCAAACATTACACTAGTTACACTTCTTCTGTGATTAAAAATATACAGACCCCAAAGGCATCCTCATTTTTTAACTTCATGTTTTTCAACAACATCAGCCATTGGGAAGGGATGTCATTCTGTTAAAAGCATGATTTTTTTTCTTACCTTATGCACCTGTATGGTAAAGTGATCATTAGATTAGTGTTCATTTTTTTGTGTCCAAGAAAAATAAATGCTAATTAAAGTAATTATGTTAATGTTGATGATTTTTATGCTAGTCATATTGAAATTTGCTATAACAATTAATTCTAACAGTATAATAATTATGTTAACGCCTTACATTAACTGCACCTTCATGATGCCTTTATAATACATTCATAGAACATTCTGTGCACCTGCATAATGCATTTATAGAGCATTCATAATAAGCATGCAAGTACTGTATACGTTAATATCATAACATACTTTAACAGCCTTAATATACACTAAAAACAAACATTATATGATAATAACAAACATTATAATCATTTAATCTGAGGACATTTGCGACTAATGTATATTAAAGCTGTTAAGGTATTTTATGACGTTAAGGTATAGATACATGCTGATTATGAATGTTCTATAAATGTATCATGAATGTATTATGACAGTGCAATAATAAGTAGTAAAATTGATTTTCAAAAAATGCATCGTCCTGAACTGTAAATTCGAAACAATCAATATAATCAATGTATGGCCCACCTCTAATTGTCTGTGGTGTTTTAATCATAATTTTTAAAAGAATAATAATTAGTTGAAAACATTTTTTTTATCAGTAATTTTTTTTATCAATTACTAGACCTTTCAGGAGACCCCGTTTGAATTCCAGCCCAAAGTATGGTTACAGAAAAACAGTTCCTGTCTGATAATGTTTTAATGACCCATTCCTACTTTCTATAATTGCTTGCCTGTTAGAACAAGGCCATTTACAGGGTATTAATAATCAGAATACTGTAAATGTAATCATTCAAATCATAATCACAAGATCACGTGCAAAGTGGGCTCTAGGTGAAAATGCTTGCATACAACTAATTAAGATGTAATGATCACACACTAATACAAATTGTAGTGTACAGGAACTGGAGAACCACACACTTAATTTACTGTTTTGGCTTTTCATAGTAAAATGTATCACATTAGGCTGCAAATTAGCTGACTGCCATTAACTCTAGATGACGCTTCACAGCAGATTATTCCCTCTTTTTGGTTAATATATGTGAACTAAAACAAATACTTCTGAAACGGAACACTTATAGCTCCATAGACCCTATGGCTACTATGCACATAGAGGTTCCTTCATAATGCTTAAAGCCCCACCTTTTAAAAGATGTGAATGACAATTGATTATCAGATCTTGTTTATAATTTATTCAAGAATTCTGTAGCTGGAGCTTTGCTTAACAAGCCAGCACAGAAACTTACCTCTCAGTCAGTCCACATTGCTTAGTTCATAATCTTCTCTACAACAGTTTTAATTGAGTAAACAAGCCAAGTATTATATAAAGAACAAACAACAACAATTATTATTATAATTATTATTATTATTATTATTATTATTATTATTACTAATAATAATAATACACCTTAAAATTCTCCATTCAGACAGGAATATAAACATAATTTCCGAATATCTGTCTTTTGATATTCAAGTGATATAATCTAAAGTATATTTTTATCAATTCAGAACAATGCAGGATACAGAGTACTGCCTTGTATTTGTTTACTCATTCAGGCGTTCTTTTGTTTGGTTGGGCTTTAAAAAAATAGGACCATTGCTCATATAACCTTCAGCTGTAGAGCATGTAATCTGTGGAACCAATGTCAGAGATGGCCCCAACTGTTATAGACTATCTTATCATAACATTTTAAATAACACTGAAAAGTGTTATTTATTTGAATAGTAACATAACATTTAAGGCTCAAAAAGTGTTTGTATGACTGGGTTTTAAGTAAGAACTTGATGTGTTTTATTTTGGTAATTACTTGACAAATTATCAATCACGCATGTTCTTTAACAGTATATTTTTATCAGAATAACTACTTCTAATAGAAAATAAAGTTTAAGTAAATTTCTACAAGGTTATTAATTCTAAATTGACAAATTATATTTGTTGTGTCAAAGACTGGATGAAATTCAGCTTTTATCTTCTGCCTCAATGGGTTCTGTGAGCAGTATTTATTTTCAACAAAAAGGAGCCTCATAAAATATGAATAATAACAAGGCTTAAAATGGTCCTCAACCTGGGTTGCTGAGGTTTCCTTTTGAGCAATTTGATTTGCTTATTTGAGGAATCCCAGGATCCCAGTTGGGGATACAAGTTAGTATTAGTCATGGGTTAAATTCTGATTTATTTTAATGTGAATCAAGAATTTTGACTTGTTCTGTTGCATTGCCCTCAAATTTTACACTGAAACGTTTTTACTACCCTGTAAAGCCACTGAAAACCCTGCCCTATTCTTGTATGCCATTGGTAAAAGAGGAGAAGAATGGCAGGAAACAATGCCTGGCATTAAACTTGATGAATCTCCCTTTGTACAACGTGTACAAAGTGTTAGGAAAAAACACATTTTTAGTTGTAAGAGATGTCTTGTTCGAGACATCTGCACTTTTCATTTGGTTCTTCTGTGTTTCTCATTAATGAAGGGCCCCTTCCTTGCTTTATGGATCTTCAGTCCTGCTTCTAGAAGCCTGATACTTACTGTCCTAGAAGTACATTATACACCTGCACTTAATGTTTCCCATTCCTTTTGAAGATCACTTAATGTCATCCTACGATTCATGAAAAACTTTAAAATAGAAGGTAAAATAGAATTGCAATAGAAGGTCTCTCTGGCATTATGTCACTTCTGCCCCTAACCTGAGTGTCTCCTGCTTCACTTTGTTCTTGTGTGCTGCTGTCTTAGAAATTTTGAACCTGGAAGCAACCTGCTGCTAAGCATAGCGTCTGCCAGCAGGATTGAACCAGGATTTAAAAATGCAGATTTATTTAAAAATAAAGTATGATTGCTTATTTTTTTCTACAGCTGTGTTGAAATTAAGCAGTTGTGTTAATGTGGCAATATTATCATTGGCTAATCCCAAAAGGCATTTTGTTCTTCTTCTAAAATACATGTAACTACATATAATACAATTTATTGCAAAAAGACTTTTTTTTGAGTATTTCTTGTTGCTGTTTTTATTCATTCATTTGTTCATTAACTCATTCATTTTCATTCATTTTGTTTGCCTGCTGACACCCAGATAGCCAGCAGTGGTGATGGCAGGCCTATAGTGGCTTCTTAAGCGATGGCAGGCCTATAGTGGCTTCTTTAGTGAAGCAAACTGTAATGGAGGTAGAAACGTTTTAACCATTTTAGTCTATTTATTTGAAATTTACGATTACCATATACAACACAAAATATAGTATAAATATATTCATTTTATTTATAATGGTATTTACATTAAGCTTATCCTAAAAAGTATATGTATATTAACAATAGGTGGAACACAAGTGCACAAAATAAAACAAACCTAAAAACCAACCTAAAACCCTTCAATCCTTCACAGAAAGCTTTTGCTTTCCATGAAAGTAAGTCAAACATGGGTATTTAAGTTTAAGTCTCCCAATGGAAGGCAATCCCCCTTGTCAATTAACATTACTTCACACACATTCAAAAGTGGCAGTGTCAATAACACAGAGATTTTCATATACAAAAATAAGTTTTCTTGTCGTCCAGTGTGATGTATAATACAAACAGAAACATAAAAAAATTACATTGCTTTAAAATATATGCTAATGTAAGAGGTTGGCATTGTTTTCTCCAAAACCTGGATACAGTGTTTTAAGTCCTAGCATCACTGTAAGTCCTGGGACTCATCTCAGCAAATTCATCTGGTGTAAAAATTCGACATTCTTAGGCCTTTAATTAGATTGACTTAATTGCACTTAGATTCGCTATGAAGAGTGGCCGTCCGTTAAACATTATCTTCTGAGGCTTGGTGATAGTGAATAGAGGTACTCTGGTCGTTTATTCTCCTGCTACAACTTTCTGCACTTGGAAAAGCTTAAATGGGCAAAATTGCATTATGATTAAAATCTGCATATTATGAACGAATTTATCCGTTTACATTAATACATTTCTAAAATATCCCGCTTGCATTTGCAAAATCAAATGTACATGTGACTGATTATTAATTGGTATTTACCTGATCAGTATCTGTCAAACCAGGTAGTAAAATTTAACAACTCTTGTTCCTCGTAGCTTAGAGTCTCATAGCCTGCTTCGTCTGAGGAATAAGTGGAGTGAGGCGATTCTGGCTCAGCGGAACAGCTGTTCGAATGAGTAGGAGACGGCACCCCGCAGTGGAAAGCCGCTGACACCGCGTCGTGTTCGTCCAGGAGCTGCTGGAGCGCACGGATATACTCCACAGCTGACCTCAGTGTTTCCACTTTGCTCATCTTCTTGTTAGTCGCCCCGTTGGGCACGTGCTGGCGCAAGGTCTGGAAGCCTATGTTGACCTGTTTGACCCGGTTCCTCTCCCGCTCGTTGCGCCGCGCCACAGCCATCGGCTGCTGTTGAGGGATGTCGTATCCTAGTCCGTTGAAGCTGAGCCTACGTTTGCACCTGAGGAGCTCGGGCGTACTACAACGCTGTCTTTTCAGCACTTTGCTTTTGCTTTGAAGGATCCCTGTGTTGGTGACGCTGCACGTTTCTTCCGAGGATTGCAATGCGATTTTAGCGCAGTGTTGCCCAAGTCCAAAAGAATATACACTATGTATTATCTGCGCTGTTGTGACAGTAGTGCTTGCCATCTCTTATTAAAATCTAAATTACTTAAATATAATAGTTGCACAGACACAGTGTTTTGCCTTCGTTTCTTTCGGTTTGGACGTGTTCCTGCTCCAGAGAAGGAAGCGAGATTTGTATAGTATCAACCCCACTAGGGGATGTGTGACAGCCTTTAGCCGCACTCCTCTTTTCTATATGCGTCCCACAGCCCAGCCCTTTCGAACAGCAAGCTTTTCTAAAAGTCCCCGCCCCGCTGTGTGCCTCTTCAGTTCATTGGTTTCGTTAGCCAGGCGCGTGGCTCTGTTCGCTTAATAATAAACAATGCGAACAATGCAGAAACTTCGCAGCGGCTGGGCCACGCGCTTATCTCATTTACATTCCAATATACGCAGTCTGCGAGCCGATTCAAACTTTCAGTAACCGGTAAAGGGGGAAATAAACATAAAAAGTGAATGATTTGGTTCTTGCAAATGCCTTTTGAATCTGACAATGCACCCCTGGTTGCAGATTAATAGTGCATTTTTTTTCACCCCTCAACCTTCGCTTCACCGATCACTCCTGTCAGGTTTATATACATTTTAATATAGCAGGAGCGTTCCCCCAATCTGTCCTATAACTACCCATTTTGAAAATGTGTAACTATTTAATATTTTTCGCTAAAAAAAACATTTGACATTACACATATGCTTCCCAAATGAAAACTAGACCAGAAAATTAGTTATTTTTTTCTGTAACTGCCCCCCCCCCCTTAGTAACATTTAATAATTCGATTCTGCTTTTTGACTGCACATCCAGTAGCAACGCGCCACTCTCAATTTCACTGCAATCGGACAATACCCACTCTGTTATAACTTATAATATTGTATATAGGCATCGTGCTAGAAATTCTGATTATGTATTAGATAAAAAGACGATGTAAACAAACATGCACAGACAACATCCTCTTGCGGGGTTTTGCAACGGCTTTGCTGGGATACGTTTTCGACGTACACTTCTAAGGTATTTCCGTTTTTTTTTTTTTTTTTACTTTTTGAAGTAAATGGTACTAATGCCGCTGTAGTATTAGTAGGCTAGCTGGAATTAAAATAGCATCTGGATAAAATTATGGTGCTGTTTTACAGTATATTTAGCTACCATATATACCGTAAATAGTTTTTGTCCAAAATGTATCATCGAAATAGCTAGGTGTCGAGAAAATAAAGATAATGTAGATGTCATACATACAAGACCTTTTTACGGCTAACGGCACATAGTGTTATTCATAGACATTTGCTATTTTGCTGCTATTTTTGTTTGCCCGTAATATTAATTCTTTCCTTTTTCTGCAACTGCTTGTCTTATTCAGGGTCACGGGGATAATATTAATCAAAACAGACAATTCTTCTTTAGAAGAAAGTGGCTGCAACTATTGAATATATGTTACGCCTTCAATGAAAGCTTGAAAAAAAACTGCCTCAATAGCAGATTACCGCAGAGGTCGACTATTCTTTAATCAAGGTCAGTGTATCATCTTGTCAAGTTTGAAAAAAAGGATTTAATAGAGCTGAAGTTCATGGATATACAAAATGGTGAGCTGGTCACATTAACATAAAAGCTACTGAATAACAGGCAATTTATAATCCTGGAGGATTTATGTAGAATAGAGCAATTGTTTGCGGTAGGTAATCAGTTTTGCAACGTCATATGTTGGCGTTGAGTCTCATTTTTTTGATGACAGAAGGAGGAAGCATTCTTACTTGTTCACCTTGTTCTTGAATGACATTTTGGTTTCGATAGGGAGAATTTTGAATAATTTTAATTAGATGAATTCCGGAAAATAAGTCATATTAAATGCAATATTTGATGGCATTCCATTTGGCTATTTATTATCATGGCATGGCATGGTGCATGCAGGAAAAGGGTGATGATCCACTTGCAGTTCTGAGATAAACAAGGATTTGTTGAATTAAATTGAACACGCTAGGGAAAGGAACAAATTAAAAGGACCACACAGAGTGAAAAACTAACAGAGAAAAATTAGAACCAACTAAAGAATCATAAAACAATAACACAAGGGAACAGAGAAACGCAGGGAGCAGCACTAAGAAACAAACAGAACTTCTAACATACATGAAGAGAGTGGACACGGGCACTTAAACACATGCAGGCAAGCAAGGAAAACAAATTATTAACAAATTAACAAATCAGAGGCACAAGGCAACAAACAAGCAACAGATGAAACAAATTAACACTAACATGCACAGAAACAAAGGAACTAAACAGACACTGAAATTAGGCAACATAACCATTAACTGGTAATATATACGAACATAAGAAATTTACAAAGGCGAGGAGGCCATTTGGCCCATCAAGCTCGTTTGGGGAGAACTTAACTAATAGCTCAGAGTTGTTAAAATCTTATTTAGCTCTGATTTAAAGGAACCCAGGGTTGTAGCTTGCGCTACACTAGCAGGAAGACTATTTGATACTCTATACACTGTGTAAAGAAGTGCTTCCTCAAATTTGTTTTAAAATGTTCTCCCACAAATTTCCACTTATGGCCACGAGTTCTAATATTTAAACTAATATTGAAATAGCCATTTGGCTGAACAGGATCCAGACCTGTTAGAATCTTATAGGCCTGGATCATGTCCCTCCTTATTTTACTTTGCTCAAGGCCAAACCGATTCAGCTCAGCTAACCTCTCCTCACAAGACATTCCCCTAAGACCAGGAATCATTCTCGTAGCCCTCCGTTGCACCTTTTCAAAGGCAGCAATGTCCTTCTTAAGGTATGGTGACCAAACCTGCACACAATGTTCTAGGTGGGGTCTTACCAAGGAATTATATAAATATAACATCACCTCCCTTGACTTAAACTCCACACATCTAGAGATATAACCCAACATTCTATTTGCCTTTTTTTATTGCTTCCCCACACTGGCGAGAGTGGGACATGGAAGCATCAACATACATACCAAGATCAGCTACGGTAATAATGAAATAACGGTAATCAGCTACCGTTATTTCAGTGGAACCCATAAAATATCTATACTTTATACAGTGGTACCTCGGTTCTCAAACTCACTAGAACTCGAATTTCTTGAAAGTCGAACAAACCAGTTTGACCTAGA
>JABFEA020000010.1:25764401-25777288 GCA_019775915.2 Cyphomyrus plagiostoma | reverse complement strand
CACAACTACACAAGCATTGTTTTAACATTTTTAACTGAACGTTAACGTTACTCTGTCAACAGCCTATTGTGTAAATTGCCGAGCTAACAGAGCTACGTGAACAAAGCGAACATGAGAGCACTCGACTGCAGACGTCAATAATGCAGGAATAATCTCCCGACCACACTCCGCTTCCCGAAAGTTATAAACTGCCTCCGGAACCCAGTTAAGGTACAAAAATCTATTCAACAAAAATAGTGGTGCAGTTAAGTCTTTATTCGCTCAGCCGAGTCTTCTCTGTCAGTCACCTCTTTTACCCCTCCCCCCCAGTGCTCCTGAACGTAGTTTCTCTTTTTCCCGAATACAAATATTTTAAAAAGTATTCGTTCGAAATAAGTATTCGGAAAAACACGTTATTTGTGCCGTTCCGAATACCGTATTCGGGTTCGGCTCCACCCCTAATGGATAGATTATGGTTTCTCTGAACTGTAGTTTTACTATGTCTCAACTACACTGAGCAAGCATAATGCTGGAAATGGCCAGTGGTAAATACATTGAATGCATTGACAGCAGGTGAAACTCACTCTCTTACTGTACAATGCCATCTTTAAATGTGATCATCTGCTCAAAGTCTTAGAATATGCTAATTTAAGGCTTGTTGTACGTTTTTATTGTCTATTCAATTTTGAATGCCACAGATATAAGAAGCATAGCAGGAAAGTACACCCACACACCCACAATGATGGCTGCAGCTTCTTTTTTGGGGGGAGGGGGGTGGAATTCTGATAAGCATGTATATTTTTCTGATTGTATATATTCTTCTTGAATTCTGTTTGTGAAGATGCAACTGATCACTCCTTATATGCTCTTCATAAGATATAATTTTCATATACCAGTTAAACCAGTTTAAAAGAAAGAAGGCAAAAAATCTATAGTGGGCATACTTATTGATCTTTATAATTCATGTTGAATATGGTGATGGCACATATCATGTGCATTTCCTACAGGGTGCGGACCATCAATCCATCCATTTTACAAACCGCTTATCCTTCTGGGTCATGGGGGGGTCGGAGCCTATCCCGGAAGCTATGGGCACAAGGCGGGGAACAACCCAGGACGGGGGGCCAGCCCATCGCAGGAGTACTGACCAGTACATGCAAATATACATCCATGCATCACCCAACTACTAATCCAGTACAGGTTTGCTGATGGGCCTACAGCCTAGCCTAAGCAGTGTAGGGCAAAGGCAGGCAGACATCATGAATGAGATGCCTGTACATGAAAGGCATACACACAGTCACACACTGTGAGCAATTTAGAAACACCACCTTACCTAACTTCTTAGAAATTTGACTATCTGGAGGGAACTTCTGTAACAGAGAGAGAGAACACACACACACACACACACACACACACAAATTCGGTTCTTAGATCTTTGTGGGGACTGTCCATTCATTTCTTCGGGCATAAACCTAATCCTGACAATGACAACCTTAACCCTTACCCAGCCCTAACCCTTAACCATGAGTAATCAAACAAAATGCAACACTTTTGACATTTTTAGTTTTTTGATCGCAGTCACAGATTTTCCCCTTCTGGGGACCAAGAAAATGTCCCCACAAGGTCAAAATAACAGGTTTTTATCACATTTGAGGACTTTTGGTTCCCACAATATAATATATACATAACCCCCCCCACACACACACACATACATGCACATGACATGGGATTCTAACCAGTTGTGCCCCCAGCTATGCCACTGTTCCACCCCTAAATACATCCATCTGTCCTCCTTTCTATAGCCACTGGTCCTATTCAGGTTCATGGGGGTCCAGAGCCTCTATCAGAAGCTAAAATCACAAGGCAGGGAATGATGCAGGATGGGGAACCAAATCATAACAGGGCACACACACCATTTAGTGTAACTTTAGCCAGTTTTTGGATTGCGGAGGGAAACCAGAAAACTCATAGGAAACCCTACGTCACCACAGGGAGAACATGCAAGCTTCACATACGTGGAACCAGGGTGGAGATTCAAACCCGTGTCCCAGAGATGTGAGAGAGCACTGTGCCACACCTTCCTAAACACAGTATGTATGTTTATTTATAGAAGATTTTTAAATGAAACATTAAAAGTATGTTTCCAAGTGAATTTACAGAGTACTGCCATGGGCCATGCAGTTTCTCTTCTGAAGAGTCACATAAGAGGTACTGTATGCAGCCCTTTTTGTGAATTAGCTGCTTACCTGCAGCAGAGCCTCTGTGCTTCCAAGAACTTTTTCAAGCTCTGTAAGAGAAGACTCCAGTTCCTCTCCATGCTTCTGCTCACTATATAGCTCCACCTTAACAGATCCCAATGACTCCTCAAGGTTTGACAGAGCTACGAAGGACTGACGTCTGATGTTCTCCAGCTCAATCTCCTTCTCCAGATGCCCAGTGTGGACTGTTAGGTCCTGCAGGTTGGTATCGTAGCTGTCCAGCATTTGGTGCAGTTTCCTCAGCTTGTGGTTCAAGGCAAGTTCCTGATCTTCCTCTGTGCGTAGCTTTTGCTCCAGTTTTGCCTCTAGCTTTGTCTCTGGTAGCTCAGAGTCAGAAGCAGTCATTTGTTCCCAGACAAGCATCTCCTGCTCCATTGTGTTAAGATGGACTTCCAGGTCATGTAGCCTTGTTTGCTGCTGCAGAACTTGATGGAAAAGCTCGTCCTTGGACACAGTGACAGACGAGCAAGGGGGAGGTGTGAAAGCTGACCTTTTCAAATGCTTGGGCTTCTTTTTGAGTGAGCTAGAGTGACCCAGGTTGAATGTGTGAGACCGTCTGGGTTCCTTGTGTTTGTGAAGTTCCAACACATGTAGTTTGGGGCTGGTAATTCCTTTTTCCAAAACTGTTCTGTCCTGATTAGTGGGACCAATGCGGCGCAAGAAGAACTGGATGTCACTGGCTTGCTGACCTAGCTTTGTCATGGAGTCCAGCAGTTTCTCATTAGCCAGAAGCTGCCTTTCATAGTCTCTCAGCCTCTGGATCAGAACATATCGACCCGTCTGACCTTATGTGAGCAGAAAAATAATGGTCAATATAATGGTGAAACCATCACCTTTGGTGTTGATTTAAGGAACAGGAAGGAATTTCCAGTCCTGGACGACCTCCACCTTGTTCAATAACTAATACTTTCTGTGATGTAGGTACACAGAGATGAGATCTTAAACTGAAAAACAGAACACCAGCAGAAAGCAAAAAGTTGGGCTTACCCATGGCTTTGGCGAGGGCGATGACTACATCCTGACAGGAGGTCTTCTCAGACAGGCCACACACCACCCGTAACACCCCATCCACCCACACCTTCAGCTCCATCGCCACCCTACAGCTTTGCCAACGATCACAGCAGCATGACACCAATACCTTCAAAAAGAGCACCCTTTCTCTTCCAGGCCCCTTTCTACTGTAGCAGTGTCTATTGAGAGTGAGGGAAAACGTAAAAGTTACATAAATATTATTCAAAATCATTCATATTAAGTGAATGTCACATTAAGGCTCACATTTTTAATATTCATATTAAATTGTCCAGCTCAGAAATCTTTTCTTTTTTTCTATTTTGCATTGATCACAGGAAATATGCAAATCACACTTTTCCTATCCAAGAAGATGCAGCTTGTTGTTCCTGCCACCATAAGCCCTATAATATCATACACTTCACTGTGTTCCCTTGATGCCTGGGTGGCTTTATCAAAGGACTCTTGTAATTCCAGTTAGTGATGTCTTGCTCAAAAATAACTGTTTCCTCTGCTGAGTTAAGCTTGAAAGTGTAAACCACAATACACACTAAATACATTCATCCAGTTGAAGTTAATAAACCAACACTAGAGTCTTTCGAAAAACAATCAACACTTACCTGGAAGATCAAAAATATAATCACAGGGGCATACAATTCCATTCAATTTTGAAAAGATCAAAATTATCCAATTGCTTCAATATCGCATTAGGAGCATCTGAACCTTTCTAGTATCATCAATTAGTTCGTGACACCAGTAGTGCTATTAGATATCGACATTCTCTTTGTTAGTTGCCTTTCACTAGATTAAGAAGTACAAACTAAAGCAAGAGGCAAAAATGTACAGTATTAAGGAGCTTTTCCTTCATTTTGAAAATTAGATGCTGCCTGCAAACTGTAGAGTATCCAGTAACCCAAGCCTATTAAAAGATACTCACATTTCTTTTGCAAAGTAAATCCATTTTCTTTTGCATGTACAAACACTGCCTTATCGAGGACAGCGAGTTCCTGTTGATATGTGCAGGAAAGAGTCACTGGGTAGAGATCCGGCAGTTGTAATAGACCAAAAGAATCCATCCTGAACAACTTGCCCATCCTGTGAAACCAGGCTGTCAGAAGCAGAGGACGCAACCAATCCTGCTCAATCTGATTGGGGGGTGAAAGGTGTGGCAGAGAAACCTTTTGCCTAACTGCACTCTCGCATTCCCGCGTGCTCATCCACTAGATATTTAAATTCTGAGTCAAATGTGAATCACAACTGGAATCTTGCTCCACCCAAACGGTATCACCTCAGGGTTTGCCCACAAAGTTTGAAACATAGTCCTTTAACAAAAGCACTTTTTTGCACAATAGTCCTCATTAGAATTACAATGTAGAATGATAACTTAGGCACACTAATTGATCTCTTTGTATTTCAGAATTCTTATATCTAATCTAAAGGAATATTGTGATTATCTAGTAAAAACTCGTTGCAGTGACTTGCCCTTACTCTGCACCTGTGTCTGCCTAGGAGGTGTGAATGGTCTTCGTAGAATAACCCTACCCACACTCTAGATATGGGAGAAAACAGAAGACATTTGATACACACTTTCCAAATCAAAACTGGGTTAGAAATAGAACAGACAGGCAGCACTGTTGTCTCATTCCTCTGGAGTTGGGGGTTTGAATCCCACTTCCTGTGGAGTGTGCATCTTTCCCCTATGTCATGCAGATTTCTGTAAAGTACTTTGGTTTCCTTCTATTGTCCTTCTACTATTGAAAGCAAAAAAAATCTACAAGACATATTGTGTTTTTATGAGTCTGATAATAGATATCCTTATCTTGGTTTAGCCTGTTATTGAAGTAATTACATTACTAAGTCAATTCTTGCCTAGTGAGACTGAAATCAAACCTCTCAAATGGAAATTCTGTGATGTTTGTATCCACCACCACAATGGGCTGAACATTCAGAGTGAGAAATAAAAGCACCACTGTGACAGATGTAAAGTGATATAGCACCAGAGAACAAAAGGCTCCTTCAGTGCTACTTTGTGGAAGCTGTGCAGCTTCTTCAGTCCCTCCGAAACAATGATTACAAAAACTGGCTGGTTAAGGTTACAATAACATTGACCGGCCAATGAGCGCCCCAGAGTAGGGACCTGAATCCTGACTGGTAATGAGTAATCAGTCATGATTATTCAATATCTGTATCAGGCCAGACGTAAAACATGGATTTGTACCATAGCAAATACTCTAATGAAAAACTGCATTTTTAGGGCAGTAGAAGTTCCAGTACTGAACACTGGATAGTATTGTAAATTACATTAGAATTATAGCTGAGAAAAATAAAATTAAGTTTATATATGTTGGAAGTCCTGCCTCCACATGTGTTGCCAAATGGCAAATGGTGCAGGTTTGGTCACCATACCTCAAGAAGGACATTGCTGCCTTTGAAAAGGTGCAACGGAGGGCTACAAGAATGATTCCTGGTCTTCGAGGAATGTCTTATGAGGTGAGGTTAGTTGAGCTGAATCTGTTTAGTCTTGAACAAAGGAGATTAAGGGGGAACATGATCCAGGTCTATAAGATTCTAACGGGTCAGGATGCTGTTCAGCCAAATGGCTATTTCAATATTAGTCTGAATACTAGAACTTGTGGCCATAAGTGGAAATTAGCGGGAGAACATTTTAAAACAAATTTGAGGAAGCACTTCTTCACGCAGCGTGTCATTAGAGTATGGAATAGTCTTCCTGCTAGTGTAACGGAAGCTAAATCCCTGGGTTCCTTTAAATGAGAGCTAGATAAGATTTTAACAACTCTGAGCTATTAGTTAAGTTCTCCCCAAACGAGCTTGATGGGCCGAATGGCCCCCTCTCATCTGTAAATTTCCTATGTTCTTATTCTGAGATACCTGAGTAGATAAAATGCATTAATATCTTAACTCATATGTCTCTTGTGCACTTCCTGCTGTTGACCTGCATACAGTTATATAACTCTCATCTCAGCACCGCAGCTGTGGAAGACCCAGCAATAAGACATCTGTCTTCCACTCACAATGGTCACATCTGTTTCACCTGATGTGCTTTGTGCTGCACAGGGGAGACCAAGGGTATGCAGCTGTTTGCAAACACAGGAGAAAAACATGCCTGAACCACTACTGCAGTTCAAGACAGCAAGCTACAGCCACAGGAACATAAAGAAGAAAGAAGAGCTGTTTCTCCAAGACCTAGCATTTTCATTTTTTTTCCAGTGTGAAAGTATTATTTAAAGTAGTATTTAAAATGACACTTTAAAAATGTGTTTTGTTTTTCGTAAATGTATGCAAAGATCAAACATCTACATGTTTGGTAACAAAGTGAAGATTGAAAAGGTGAGCTTGTGTTTGTTTAGTAAATCAACATGTTTAGCAAAAGATACTAGTAAGTGCAACTGAATGACATTTGTTCTGGAAATATTTATAGAGAGTGTGGGTGACAGCCATAGGACACTGTCTCTGTGGCTATGCTTCCAAACCAATGTGACCCTGGTTGTTCATTCCATCCATTTACCACAATGGCTGTACTACAGCAGAAATTTACATCACACTTCCTGTTTCTATGCATCAGATGCAAAGGAAAAGGTTTTTGTACTTTCTCATCCCTGCCAGCAGCACAAAGAGCTGCCCGGCTTCTGGAACAATCAGTTGAGAGGACAAGAAGTGCAGGGAAACCTCTAAAGAAAATCTCAGGGAGCAACTCTGCTCTACTCAGTGAATTTTCCCATAGATAATGAGGCACTGCATGACAAAGCCCGGGCTGTTAGTTCTGCAAGAGACTTGTTCTGTACAGCTAGAGTTCCATACTATCAGGACAGAAGATTTCTCAAGTCACTCTGTGCAGATAGGATCTGCTTTGAAGGTTGGCATGAGCTGGGAAAACATTTGTGAATTTATTACCCGAATAGTTACTGCAAGAACTCATCACACCAGACTTTTTCCTTTCATGGAAAGACCACAGATCAAGAGCTGAGGCTGAATTGTTGAATACAATATTTTTGACTGTGTATAAGTACTGAAGAACTAAATCTGTAAGTCATGGAAGAAACTTTTAAAGAAAAACTTTACTTGTGTTTTTAAAATTCATTACCAGTGATACTTATGCTGTATGATTCCTCTTATTAACAGTGATATTATTGCTGTTTTTCTTGTCATTAACTCTAATGCTCCTTGAAAATCATGGAAAGTGTGATGCATTTTAGCATGAAAGAATCAAATCATTATTTTGTCTAATAAATGTTCAGGCACCATTGAGTTCAAGTAAGTCAAAGTTTAAACAGTACAAATAACACTGAATGTATTAAAAGAAATATGTTTTGTCTGAGCTCTTAGGATACAAGAAAGGTACATGCAGTACATGCTTTACAGGTCTGTTTTCCAGATGATTCTACAGGTTTATGACATTTGTTTAAGTAGTACCAGAGCAAAGGATCCTCATAAATAAACACATAAATAAACATCATGGAAATAAAATGAATAAGTAAACCTTCAAGTTACACACACTCATATATGTATCTGTCCTCTAATCACATGACCAACACACTTGTGAATGAAATATTGAGTATTGTGCTAAAAAATAATAAAAAAAAAATGATAAAAAAAAAATGTTAGGAGAAATAAACAGTGCAAGTTAATGGTAGTTCCAACTACTTTTAATGAGAAATGCACTTTTACACATAGTAGATTCTACGGAATACCAATTACAATGAGTTCACACATTAAGCTAATTCATCCTTCACCACTATTCCATCACTTGAATTGAATTTCAATTGGCCTATTTTAAGCACGTCAAGTTGGACTATTGCCCTAACAAAACAAAAACATCATACGTAAAAAAATCTCTGAGCCTGGTCACCCTGAGGGTCTGACGTAATGAAAGTGCACGATGCAAGGTGTGTTCAATCCCAAACAGTGAACTCCTGCCAGGGTAGATCCCAAATGCAGCACACAAAGCAGAAACACACTAATTCAAAGTATATGCAGCTCGGTTTGATTGTCTCAATAATCATCTTACTTACCCCCCAGCAGCTGAAACCTGTGTTTCTATCTCATCTTCCACTCAAATGTTGAGGTCCAGAAATGTATTCAAGTTCTTGGAAATAAAAGACAAGGATAAAAATCAGAGCAGGTGGGTAGGAATGATGGTAAACGGAGAAACCGGTCTGCAAAAAGGAATAACCAGGGAAGTGAGGTGGTTATCTGAAGTGCACCTCACAGGGTTTGCCAAGGAGAACCTGAATAGCTGCCTTTTGAATGGTTCTGCTACTTTACCTCTCGGCTGCTTTGCCTTTTCTCACTCGTTGTGTAATGCTCCCTTCTGCTGTGTAGCCTTGGACCTCCCCTTCTCAGGATAGGAGGTGGTTTCCTGTCTTGCTCTCACTCTCTTTCCTGTTGTCATAAGCACCTATACCCCAAAAATCCCTGTAGCATCCACAGTATTCTGTTTTGGGCGCAAACAGCAATGGAGTGACTTTTCTTAATCAGCAGTATTCTGAAGCATCCAGTGATCTTAAGGCAGGCAGTTATCATCAGTTGTAATCTTTCGTTTAGTATACTCTGATAGCCTTCAAACAAGGAACACCAACTAGTAATATATGTGTCACTGTACATGCACCATGAACCTTGTTCATTCCTCCAATCATTTTTAAGTTTTAGTTTTATGGTAGTGGGAATGTAAAACATTTATTTGTGTATCTTCTAAATGGATTTATATGGTCAACATTTTTGGACATGTGTGCAATGCCAGAGCGCAAAGGAACATCTGACATTTTCAGCTAAACCTCAGGTTGGTGCCTTGGGACATTAGCAGGGCTTCTGTGCCCAAAGAGTTCAGAGAAGCCAGGCAGAGAGAGGAAGAGCCCCTGAGATGATCTTACACCCTCCCCCTATGTTTGTGACAGGGCAACATAGATTTCTGTGGAAATGCCACTGATCTAGAGGAAGAAATATCACAGGGTCAAGATTTACAGGGTCTCTCTCAATTATTAATTGCTAGCTATGCCATCATGAAGGCTAATTTTATTCATAATTCCTGCATGTGTTCCTGAATGGGCTTCACCTTCCTCCTCTTGTCCTACATTAACCAGTTTTGTGTAATTTACCCAGTTGCATTGTACTCCATAAATTGAAAAGGGACCTTTTCCTAATTGCAATAGGTATTCATTTCTAAATAATATTGATTAGCCATTCAAATGCTGGGACCCCATGCTTGGTTGTTCCCTACCTTTGGCCCATAGCTTCTGGGATAGGCTCTGAACCCCTGCGACCCTGAATAGGACAAGCAGTTTCACAAAATGGATGGCTGGAATGAACCAATGAGCAAATAACATATAATGAACCAATGAGCAAATAATATATAATACGTACATACCTAAATATATTTGTACTGCAATAGTGTACATAATAGCAAAAGAATTTACTTTGAATTACTGGAGAATATGTCATTGTCATTAACAAATTCTCATCTCTTTTGTTTCCTTTAAATTTCTCAGGACTGAAACTGAGAACAAAAGACCGCCACATTGTCTGCCGATTTCTCTGACTCGGGTCATCTCATGCCGGACAGTTTCCTTATCAAATGCAAAATCAAATGTTATTAGAAGGGGTTTATTTTACTGGTCTTATTCTGATGTGCTGAACAGCTATTTTTGTTGTCTAGGAAACAGAGACATGTTTGCTTAAGTATGCTGTAGATGCTTTAACCCATACCTCTAAACATGCATACTCGGTGTTTATCTGATATCCCACTCAAAAAAGCCTTGTGTGTCAGTATAACTTTGAAATATTTTAAGATTATGTTAATTAAAACTCCCCCTTCCATTACTGGAGCTTTGAACCTCACTATGCTTTTGTTCCCAGGCCTGTGTCATGCCAGCAGGCAGCTCAACGGACTGGTTTCAAAGGTTTGTCCCACACGTCTGCAAGCAACAGCGCACGTGCTCTGGGGTCAAAAAGCCCTCTGTTTATGACCTCTCTCACAGAACAAGCAACAACTTATTCCCTGGCTCTGGTCTCAGTGCGATGGTACTGTAAGACCTCCTATTGTGTACTCACCTTTCACATGCCTCCATCATCACAAAAAGACAAACAAGACTGGAAAGTTATGTTTTTTTCAGCGAGCACCATGTATAGCACAAAATGAATTACAACACAAAGGAGGGCTTTGTTCTGAGCGTGGAATTTTCAAGTGTAAACATAATGTTTTTTTCATCTGCTTCTCATTCTGTTGAGAAGTCTGCTCTGCTCAATTTCATCTTAGTATTATAACAAAGGATCTTGTCTACTCATGTTTCTGTATTCCCTAGAGGCTTTTTAATTTTTTTAATTTCCACATTATTGCTTTCTGTTTCCTTCAACATTCCAAAGCTAATATTTATTTATTATACATTTTCTTTGTGCAGGCATCACACACAGAGCAGCAGGCCTGTTCATGTGACATAAACATGTGCTCATACTGTTTTTGGCTTCACATTGGAATCAGTAATTTGTGGCAACACTCTCCCTGTCTTGACAATGGAGACCAAGGTTATTGCATGTTGAACGTGGAGTGATACTTCAATAACTGGTTTGAAAAAAAAAAAACACCAAGGACCTAAGAATGAGCACAGTGCACTTGCTCTCACTGCTGTATCACTTTACAGGACAGGGGCTGTAACCATTTCAGCAATTACACTTTCATAAATCGCCCATCTTCCAGATTTTTTTTTTCCACAAATATGACTAAACTCTTACAGATGATCTCATTTCTGGTGAATAATATCATGCCATTCTATCCATCTGAAACTCCAAATAGCTATCCATAACAAACAAGGCTTACCGTTTCCAATCACTCATTGCTGTCTTCCAGAACAGTCCAACCCTCAACACATGTACAAGAGTGCAAATACAAAAAACGTAAACAGTAAAACTTATTTGTAAGCAAAAACACAATAGAATCTAAACAAGGTCTAATGTGAATGAAGGAGCAATAGAGAGAGCAGATTGTTCCTCTGACCTGATGCAGCCAAGGACTGAGCCAGGATTATTAGGACATCAGAAAGAGAAAATAAGCGGAGTCATTCTCTTTCTGTCACCTTGGAGACTGATGCTTTTTCAAAGGAATTGGCCAATGAAAAACACTGACACTTGTGCTTGCAGAGAAAGTCACGTGACAGTATGACTGCACTTGATTTACAATGGAAAAAAGAAACATGCTTAACCTGACAACAGGCTGCCCTTATCTCCAATTTCCCCAGTCTTCTCTGTAAAAGAGACAATGGCAATGACAACTGGGTTTAAAAATATCACTAATGACTGTTTTCTACCTTCATATCCTTTCTTTTGTCAGTGAATCTGATTATAAATCATAATAGGCTAAGGGAATGAGAAAATCAGTATCAACTGAACATAACATAAGTGGAATAGCTATAAATGACAAGGGTTTTAGAACGTAGAGAATGCAAGTTCAAAACCTGCAAAATATGAAACACTATTTCCTGTTTCCATGTTTATGGATAGGCGTATCACAATAATAAATTTATAATGCTTAATGTTAACATATCATATTAATATCTTGCATCACTTCTCCCAGTCAGAGCTAACAAGATTTTTAATCTGGTGTGCATTCTTGTCGAATAAATTAAACAATTCAGGTGTAAACATGGGAAACGCTTTGTTCTGTGTCAAAGGGCCAGTTCTTTTGCCTAAGCAATGAATACCTAAGAGTGAGGAGCTTGATTAGATCCACTTCCACTGTAGCACCGCTGAGAAGCACATTCATTTGCATTTTCATTATACATGTTGCAGCATAATCAGGACCTTCACCTACATTTATTGGATGTGCAAGTTCTGTTGGACATAATACCAGGACTGGATTCTTTGATTTTGGGCTTGTTGGATTCATGATTATCTAATTTACCATACAGTTCTGTATGAAAACAGTTTTGTCAAGAGATTTGCAGATGCGTGGGTTGGGATTAATAAAACATACATTCCATTTTGGATATAAGTCATACACTCATGCAACACTCTCAGGTACAGCATATCATCAGTTAAATACACAATTGCAGTGCAGTTATGTAACATACTAAAAAAAATCCCCCCAAAAATCAGTATTTCAGGATTCAGAAGAACAATTACTACAAAACTACATCTTTGACACAGCTGTGAAGGCGCCTCCCCCCTTGAAACACAAAGTTCAAAGAGAGGCACATAATACAGTAGGGATCTTGTTTTTGATCCCTGCTGTTCCCCATTAATAATCTGTGTTGAGAAAGCTGCAGCGCACAGATCTGGCAAACATTCTGTCAGGTGTGTTAGACAGCTGGGTCTCTTCCCTCTCATCGCACAACAGTGACATCTACTGTTGACATGGAGACATGGGTGGAAGTGAGCCAACAGTGCCCTGCCTCAGGCTTTTTGTATGGCTTAATGAAGTTTGTACACAGTAGAAAATGTATGAAAATGTTAAGCTGCCTACGTTACCATAATGATATTAAGTGTTTCATATCAGTTATAGTCATCTACCCCACGTAGTCTCCTCACTGGTTTCCCTCAGGGCTCAGTTCTTGGCCCACTCTTGTTCTCCCTTTATACCAAATCTCTTGGTGAGGTCATATCCTCTCACGGCTTCTCTTACCACTGCTATGCAGA
>JABFEA020000010.1:25747560-25757893 GCA_019775915.2 Cyphomyrus plagiostoma | reverse complement strand
CTATACCTTTTAACACAATTTTTAGGTTCTTTGCTTTTGGAATTAGATACTTTCGTTTCATGTTCTTTATTCTGTTCAAGACAGACAGAGTGCAAAAAGTCATACATTTGACTCAAATCTTATAGCTCTTTCATATTGGTCTTTCAACAGTTTTTTCCCCAGATGACTCTTGCGCACGTGCGCAAACACACACACACAAATAAGAAAAGGGAAAAGCTTTCCTGATCTCCTTTGTAATTGAATGAAACTTCTGAAAACTGTCCAAACATATACTGATCACAGCAGAAGTCAATCTGTTGATTACAGATAGTTTTGTTTGAGGTTGAGCAGTCTCAAAGGAGAAGCTGGATGGAGGTGGGGTATGAGTGCAAATTACCAAATCAGAAGATTAGATGAGACAAAGGTCTTGGATCATCTCTTATCCTTTCCATTGATCTTGTTGCAAAGCCAGTGTATATATATCATTTTTGGTCTCCAATCATATGAGCAGGCAGCCCTGAATTTGAGGCAAAATATATATTGTAAAATAATTTTTTAAAAATTTGCGTTTGGGAACTAGCAGTATACAGGACAGATTAATGAACAAAGATGTAGCAAACTAGTGATAGTTTAAAAATAACATGGCCTAACTTCCAGGCAGCTACGAGAAATTTGGTGTTATAGGCTATGTGTTCATGTATGTGTAAGAATTTCTGTCTATTTATGCAGCTAGAGGCTGACTAGAGCAGTGTTCCTATCGCCATATTGCCTGCCAAGCCATACAGAAAATGGATTTATGCATGATGCAACCTGTTGCTTTGTAGTTTCAAGCAGCTACTCTGTGGCAAATGTATCCAGCTGCCAGAATCAAAAATGCCATTCCATACTCCTTATACACTCCAGTGCTGATATAAGTGTATGTCTCCTTCTTGGAGTTAGTCTTCCATGGGACCATTTGCTTTTCAGTATGTTATGATTGGCAGGTGGGTGTCTCCCTGGTTTTGTGTGCAGTGCTATAAATCTAAATGAATAGCCAGAAAACAATACGTGATTGTGGGGCTGTGCCTGAAGGGAACAGGCATGAAACTAATATTAGGATCTGCGGCATTAGCGTAGCCTTGCTTCATTTTATCCTCAAGTGCCTGAGCTGTTGCACCAGAATGTGTTGATGAAGACCTAATTAAGGTTCCTCTGGGTGAAGGTGCTAACGAGTAATATGCAAGGCTGCTACTTATGCGTGCACTGATTAGTGAGCTTCTGGGGTGCTGTTTTTTTATTTTTTTATTAAGCATTCATTTACATCTATTTGGTTGAACTGTTAACCTCTCTCTGGTTTGAGTAAGTATCTGAATATAGAGGTCATATTTCAGTCAGGTAATTCCCCACTTCATCACACTACCTGCTTCAGGTTTCAGGGTTTTTTATTGTTTGGTTTCAGTTATGCTGTGTTAGGCATTAATTTGGAATCAAAACAAACTTCAAGCCATTCTTTGTGTATGGAAGGATATTTTGAAGTCTGCTGTACAGTGAGTGAGTAGTGTTCACAGGTTTCCTGCAGCCCGATGTGCCTTGTATCAAGCTGGAAGTTTGCAAGTTATTAGTCAGGAAGCAATTTTGCAGATATAGAAGGGTCATTCATCTAGGTCCCACGGGTCATGATCTTCTGGGGGCACACCACTTAGTGGGAATTGTCACACCAGTCTGGATATGAGAACCTGAGGGATGCTGGGAAAGTTTAGTGAGGTCGCTCACTGGTTCCCTTCATTATTTATGGCACCTGTGCCCTGTTTTAAAATGGAATACAGGAATATGGGATTTTGTGTGCTGCAGAATGTAATACTTTGTCTGATGCATTGTTTTAAGGTAAAGGTACCTTTCTAGGTTTCCCTTGATCCTATATCTAGTTAGAACAAAAATAATGTTAATGATAAGCAGTGGAAAAACATGTGATAGGCAGCGGGAGAGGGGAGTACTATTCTCTGACATTTGCATCTACTTTTCTCTATTTTGTTCCTGTTTATTAAGATCATTCTTGTCTTTTTATTAATCAAGCTTTGAATGCCTTATTTGTAGCTAACGTTTGAATAATTTCAGACATCTTTTGTTTAAAATGACAAAGGTGTTTGAGTGAAAATGGCATGCTTTTAATGTGCTGGCTGATTGAAATTCCCAGGCTTCTTGGTGCTTACCTCCTTATTTGGTACAAAGCTGAAATAATCTTATTGACAGAAGCATCAAACATGGTGAGCAGTAAGGTGAGGTTTAGGGGTTTCCTGGTGCTTTAATGGGTCAGCATGAGTTGTGCAACTCGTTGCTGACAGTGGTATGAGAAGCTGAAACGGGCACTTAAGTTAGCTTTTAAGCCAACATTGCATAACACCTCTGTTCATGCTGACATGGGGTCTATAATGTAGAGTCCAAAAAAGGGAGAAGGGTGTGTGGCTCTGTGGGTTAGGTCCCTACTTCAAATCCCATGGTCAGCAGGGTGATATCACCATTGGGCCCTTGAGTGAGGCCCTAAACCCCAATTGCCCCAGGGTCCAAGACCCTCCATTCTTACTTGTACAGTATGTTGCTTTGGATAAAAGAGCTTGATAAGTAATCCTATGTAAATAAGTAGATGATAAAGATGCTTTGGTGAGATAGCTGTTGTGTTGCTTAGCTGATATAGCCCAGTTCCTTAGCGGTTTCAGATAAAAACAAAAACCTTAAAATAATCCAGCCATACAAAGGCAAAATACAGTAACCATGCTCTAAACTCTAAACTCAACAACTCTAAACTTGAGGAAAAAGGGCTTCCAGGTATAGGAGATAGTTAAACTATGCTTGGTTTTGAAGAAAACACTATCATTTACCTAAGTCACAAGACATTCTAAGAGACCCAATTTATTAATTTAATATAATATCCAGTTAAGGTATTTTGTCTTTGTAGAATTGTTAATGCAAACACATCCATAAATTTACTGTAGTCTTTGTGATCCGGACCAGTATAAACAGTTAGATTGCTAGAGGATTCATTTATTGGGTGTGAATAATTTACTTTACTTTGGGTCCCAAAATAAACTGGGAGAATCACACTCCGTGTAGGCGTAGAGTAAGAAATAATATGGACATTTATAATTAGGCTTCATGCATCCCTCCCTAATCGTGCCTCTTCAGCTTGTTTTATATTGTTGGTATGACTATGAAAACTGTCAGAATATTACTGATGTTATACAGATTGTTCTTCTTAGATTTATGGGCACTATGGGGTAGGAGACAGTGAAAATGGTGAAGGATTGTCTACGGCAGTGTTTTATCAACCCCATGTTTGAGAACCCCAAACAATCCACATTTTTGCTCCCCGCCTGAAAATCCACATTTTTTGCTAATTCCCAGCTCCCTGCTAGACAGTCCACATTTTGTCTCTGTGCCAGGTAGTTCAAGTTTCTGATCCCTCACAGTTCCCTGCCAGACAGTTCTCATTTTTTTCTCCCTGCCAGATGCTTTTGCTCCCCCACTGCTCCCTGTGAGACAGTCTACATTTTTGCTCCCTCCTAGCTCCCCATGGACTCCCTTGTGCGTCCTAGAAGACTGGTTTGAGAAACACTGAATGCTGGAGAAACCTATGTATACAAAGGGAGGTCAAGTGAATTTTGAGAAAGCCACTGATGACACACAAAAAGTTTAGCAACTCATAAATGCATAAAATATATGCACACATAAAATATATGCAACATTTTACTTGAATAGAATGGAATACAATAAAATTTTGGAGTAATATTTGTATCCTGTGTTTCTTGCATCTTATTGTGTCATTTTAGTGCCCTAAACTGTACTATAATTTGAAATGCTTCATTCTTCTTGTCTCGCTTTGTTTACCAAGGGGACCAAAATGCAGTTTTTCCAGATCACGGCAGGGGCTGTGCCTCTAACTCCCATGATGTGGAAGGTTGACTGTAATTTCTTCAAAGAAGGAAGCAAAAACATGGGGTTCCAGAGGACCGGTTTGAAAAACACTGGTGTATAGTGACCAAACAGACTTAAAAAATATGAGTAGTGGCTTACAAGTAATTCTATTCAGATAACGATTCCAACTTCAGAATTGTTTTATATAAAACTGCTATATACTTGATGGAAAACATAATATTGCTCTTTTCTTGATGTCTACTTTTGAATACCATTGGTACCATAGTGCTTGCTAATTAACATGGTTGGAATCCGTCCATGGGCATTAAGGGGAATATGGGTGTAGTATATAACTGTATTATATACAAACAAATATAACTGTTTTGTCATAATGACATGCATTCAAATATTTCTAATACAAATTTTTAAAATGATCAAGCATTTTGGTGTCTAATATTGAATGTTTATTGTTTGTCCAACTGCACTGCTATAGATGGAAAAGTGAACTGTGAGAAACTAAACTTTTAGTTGGCATTTTACAACAATGCTTTAGGATGTAGCAGTGTTGTGTGCCGTGTTCCAGTAATACCGAGGGGCGCATTCCCTTTCAACTGTTTTGATGGAGCTCGACATCAAACAAATGTATGTAAACTTCTGTGAATACTGGGAAAATATCCAGTGAATGACTTCCTAATGAACAGAATGCTATGTTTTGTTTTTACAAACTATAACAGGTGTTTTGTTTGTAATGAATGAGCTGAGCTAGAAGTTGGACTGTTTCGGCGAGCTGTGGAACGCCATATGAGCTGTCAGATAAGGCAAAACAACTGTATGAATACAGCATAGAATTTGACTTAGAAGCAGTGCTTTTTGATGCAGATGCTTGCTTTGTGTTTTTAAGCACACATAATTATTCATAAGCACTTATATACAATGATAGCGCCATCAAGTTTGGCATCTGCCGATTCTGATGATACAAGTCTGATTTATGTGTGCATTCAAAAGTTGTTTTTAAACTCAATCAACACATTGTGTGGGGACTGAGTCCCAAAGGTTAAATTGTCAGTCAGCACATTTACATGAAGGGAATCAATTTATTGACCGAAGTATGTTCGACTGCCATGACAGGCTCTTTTCAGCTTATTGATACTGGACTTCCGGTTTGCCGATTATATCACAGATGTAAAAATAAATAAATAAATAAATAATGGGTGTGTTGACAAATGGATAAAAAAGGTAAACTGCAAACTGATTTTCAAACATATACTAGACAATTTTGAAAGGAATACTCATTAAAATCACAAAAGTTGCCAAGGTTTTTTCCCTAGGACAGAGTAAAAATGTTTTAGCGAAAATTAAACTCCCTGCGCAATAATATCCAAACCTGAAAGTAAGAAAAAGCCAGATTTTAATGTAGTTCGTTAGCGATACAAGAATTGCATGTGCATAACATGCGATGTTGGTATTAATATTGCACATTGTCCTGTCCTGTGACGTCCAACAGCCATTTTTCAAATACAGTACAAAATACCCTGTGTGATGTCATTCAGCACCGGTACCAGTTTTTACTTTCTATTGTCTCTCCACCTCACCCCTACCCCCGACAACAATCACAGCAGATCGACGAGAATGACAGAATATAAGCTAGTCGTGGTGGGAGCTGGTGGTGTAGGCAAAAGTGCCCTGACCATCCAACTGATCCAGAACCACTTCGTAGATGAGTACGACCCCACCATTGAGGTATGGCACCATTAATCAAAGTAGTGATAGAAATATATTTCTGTTTCCAGATATTTTTAGATGGTTGAATGGAAATAATTCTAGTGATTATGCAAAATCACCATGATCGGGCGATTATGTAATAATTGTGACAGGCCTATATATATATATATATATATATATGTCTTTCCTTTAGATTATGTGGTTGTGGGTATGGTGACTTTGCGGGTGTTGCTGTTGCCCCACACCTTCAGAGTTGGGTGTTCCTGATTCTATATCTGTGAAGTTTGCATGTTGTCGCTGAGCTGTTTCTATATGTGCCTTGGAATGGACTGGCATCCCTTCCAAGATGTACCCCAGCCTTGTGCCCTATCTGTCTGGGAAAGGCTCCAAGCTCCTGTATATTATACTGTGGTTTGGACATGGATGAATGGATCAAATGAATATGAATTTAATGGTGTTCCCCAATGGAGGTCAGGAGATCTCCTTAACTGGACATTATATAATTTACCTGTTGCAGGACTCCTACCGGAAGCAGGTGGTTATTGATGGAGAGACATGTCTGCTGGACATCCTGGATACAGCAGGCCAGGAGGAGTACAGCGCCATGCGGGACCAGTACATGAGGACAGGCGAGGGCTTCCTCTGTGTCTTTGCCATCAACAACACAAAGTCCTTTGAAGACATTCACCAGTACAGGTGTGCGCAGCAAGACCAACATTACTGGCTAACTGAGCAAACTGTTATTGTAGTTTTGAGCAGAATCTCAGAATGTATTAAATACTCTACTTTCCATAGCTTGTAATTCTGGCATAAGCCTATTTTCTGAAACATGTCCCTGGTATAATAATGCATGTGGAATAATCTATCATCCAAACAGTGTTCAACCCATATCAGGCTATAGCTTTGTCCAATAAGCAGCAGTGGGGCATCGATGGGAGTATGGTGCAAAAAGCTGCATGGTGGAAATTCAGCTAAGCTAAAGGATCTGTGCTTTAGGTAATGGGATTTTAATGGGGGTGGTGCTTAAAGAAATTACTAAAAACAGGCATTAAATTGATCTTGATTCATTAACAGATGAGAAGGGTCCTTCAAATACAAGCTCGTGAGAAGGGCAGGGCCAATGTCTGCTGAAAACAGGATTGGAAAACTTAGTCTGCAGATTGTTTGTTCCAAAATGCTCTGAATTTCCAGTTGTGCAGGACATGATAGGCCAGAGGTCAAGTATAGTCATGTATTATAAAGTAATGGTCAGACAGCCTTCTGGTTTCACCACCAGACAAGTAAGCTCCTGAACATCCTGAATAACCCTCTGTCGAGAAGTGAATTGACAGCTTTACAGCACTGCTCTTATGTATTTATTTATTTAGACAAACAAGATGCATGCTATTCCTTGTGACTATGGCGTTATCCAAAGGGACAATATTGCCGTATGGTGTTGGAGTGCGCCAACAACGCAACTTCTATGACCTCTAGTTTTCAGCGGTGAAAGTTGTGTTTAACGGAATATCCCACTAAACAAAGCACACAAAATTGTGCGAAACGTGAGTAAAATGAAAATAGCAATGGATGCTTTGGGAGTTGTTACAGTAGCTTAGGCTGTTTTGTGCACTTGTTACACCTTGTGATACACTAGGGGCTGCTATCACCAATGACAGAAAAATTGTGGGAATTGTAAGCCTTCACCACCTATGCATACTCTTCTGGAACATATTCAAATTGAACTAAAAATGCCTCAAAAATGCTAAAAACAAGATGAGGTGGAAAAGTACATTATGTATGTTTCCAGCAGCCTAAAGATTTTTGGGATTTTTTTTCATTTGTATTTGCTAATTAAAAGAATATTTATATAAACTATAAAGATTTATACATGAATAATATTTAAAAATTTAAGTAAAAAGAACTCGTGTCAGAATATGTATCGTATCAGCAGTTATGTATTGGAATTGCTTTGGAACTGAAAAAATGTGAATTGGTCGATCCGTAACTAGGGATGCACTGATTGCAATTTTCTTGGCCGATCACGATTACCGATTTTTTTGGTATGTGTGATCACCTGATACTGATTTTTCCAATACGGATTTTTGCCCTGAGAACAGCAAACACATACAAAAATCATGTTTTCTTCACCTCAAAACTTCATAAACTCTTATTAAACTTTACAAATTCAAATAAATCATTTTCACTTGGTCATTTATAAGTAGCTCACAAGCTGAAAAAGTATGGGCACCCCTGGCTTATACCAATGAAAGATAGGACATACTGCTGGCTCGTAGATGGCTTCCAACATGCTTTCACTTTGCTAGCTTCTTCAAACTGAGCGTGTTCACTGGGGTGATGTGTTTTTAAATGTCTAATTAAGTTTGTTGTGTTAAATATCTTTGTATTGGTTCCCCCACAGTGTACCTGGTCCTTACACTTGCTGCAGATAGCGAATATATGTCTGCTTGGCTCACGTTGAAGAACTTCCAAATTACCCACATTTTTACGTGTCTGAAAGTACGCCCAACTGCACATATAATTTATTGCACATTGCCAAGATTGGGTCATAATCAGAGATACGTGAGACTGATCACCAATCAACCAGCCCATTCCGATCGCTAGCCGATCGATCGGTGCATCCCTATCCGTAACCAAAACAATTTTTTCTGAGAAGTTATGTACACAACCTCTTTGGTCTATAGCTTTGTCCCTCCTTGTGTTTAGTGGAATAATTTTGATTGAGTTTTATTGCACCAGGGAACAGATCAAGCGGGTGAAGGACTCGGATGATGTGCCCATGGTGCTGGTAGGGAACAAGTGTGACCTTCCGGCCCGCACGGTGGACACACGGCAAGCCCAGGAGCTGGCCCGAAGCTATGGCATCCCCTACATCGAGACCTCTGCCAAGACGCGGCAGGTAGGGAGCAGTTGTTGGTGGGTTGTAATCAGTGGCAGCTGGTGAAAAATATTCTAGATGAGGCTGTTTGTGTCATATTCAGTCAGTAACCATCCAATATGATTTAACACAAACTGCAGGATACCAGTGCTCTGAGAAATAGTAATATTTCATTAGCATTAAAAATCAACAGATTAGTAAATAATGAAAAATATCATTACGGGATTCGCATATTTTCTGAATCTTTAAATATTTCATCTGGAAACATATCCAAAAGGACATTCTTATCCTTTCACATTAGGCAAAACAGCCACTTTGTATGACAGGCAACATTATCTGGGTACCAGCAGCGAACTTGAGATGCAGCAGTCTGTCAGCTCAGCATCACAGACATCAAAGCAAAAAAAAAAAAAAAAAAAACTCAGTTCCTTCAGCTAAATGAAAGCTGCACATCCAGGGATAAAATAATTTGATCAGCAAATTACCTTTAGTGTTACTCAAGTCATTTGAAAAAGCATATAATTAACAATATTCTCATAATGGACAGTAGGCAGCTCACAACCATATCGCTTTTCACAATGTGTGTGGATTACAGCCAGTAACCTCCGTTCTCATATTTAAAATATGGTTTCAGCATGTCTGTGGGTCCTTGAGCAAGGCCCTTAACCCCCAGCTCCCTGGGCAACCCAACAGGTGGCTGCCCCTCGCAGACAGTTTACTCTACAAAGAGCAAGTTGAGGGAGGTGTAAAGACAATTTTGCTTTTATAAAGTTATTTTGTGTCACTGTATGCAGTGCAGTAAATAAGGCAACTGCACTATTGCAGCTCTGCTAGTGCACCCCTAGTGGTCTCATGCCCCCAGCAAATACCCAGGACTTAACAGGGCAATAAATATACCACCCTTTCGTCATCCATTTTGCGGATGCTGATTGGCTATTTTTATCTTGCTAAATTTCTTGTATCAGTAATTTGGCTATACTGCAGCACAGAAAGAAGAAATATTTGAATAAGACTGAGGGGAAGGACCATGAAGGATTTAATATATATATATATATATAACACATTATTATGCATTTCCAACACATACACACTTAAAATAAGTAATTGTAATTTAAAACTATAGATTTTAGAAAGAAAAATCAAAAATACCTTAAACCAGGGAGGATGATGCCCTAGTACCCTCTATAGACCAACCACCGTTGGGCGTGTTTGCTAGCATGACACGTACCACCCACAAAAATTTCCTTAATGTTTTCATTGCCTTGTGGGTATCATCTTCAAACCATTCATCAATGCCATTCTTCTCGTTTGTTCTTCTTATCAGTATGAATTCCCCATTACTGTACTGTTTGCTCTAAGGGCGTTTTTCCACCGCAAAAAGTATGTTACTTTTGGCACTTCTGCTTTTCCATTGACTTCCAGTCAAGTACCAGTACTAAAAGTTCCAGTACCGAAAGTGCCAAACCAGCTGGGGTACTTTTTTGGTATTTTGGGCATGACTTGAAACGCTTTCTTTTGTCGAATGGTTATGTACAGGTATTGAAATAACTGGTACGCAAATAAGCATTCACCTTCAAAAGCGATACATTTAGCAATTGATTGTTGAAACAACGCAAATACATACTTATTTTATGTGCATTTGCACCAATATCACAAACATTTGTCATGCATTTTATCCTTTACATGCTAATTTGTACTTCATTTGCGGTAGAAGTTAAAATAAGGTCATTTCTTCTCATATAGGCACAAATGCACATAAAATACATACGTATTTGCGTTGTTACATAAGAGCAACATAAGAACTATACAAACGAGAGGAGGCCATTCGGCCCATCAAGCTCGCTTGGGGAGAACTTAACTAATAGCTCA
>JABFEA020000010.1:25733077-25747460 GCA_019775915.2 Cyphomyrus plagiostoma | reverse complement strand
TCTAGGTCAAACTGGTTTGTTCAACTTTCAAGAAATTCGAGTTCTAGTGAGTTCGAGAACCAAGGTACCACTGTATAGCGATTTGATTTTGTTGTAATAAATCCTGGGGTATTTATGAAACAGAAGAGTTAATACATTTCTCTCAAACCCATCTTTGAGTGATTTAAATGCCAAGGATGAAAATGATTATGATTGTCTCGGAGAATGCATGCAGCGCTCATGCAAGTGGAGGTTCTCCATATCAGTGGAGGTAAAACTTTAAGCTGATTTTTAAACATATAGGAATCTATAAAAGGAATAATAAGTAAAATTGCAAAGCTTACTAAGTTTTTTTCCTAAGTAAGAGAGTGAAAATATTTTAGTGAAACTCTAATCCCCTGCGCTATAATGTCCATACATAAAGTAAGAAAAAGCCTGATCTGACTAGCGATGTAAGAATTGGATATGCATAACATGCGATGTCAGTATTAATATCGCACGTCATTCAGTGCAATAATATACTATAGCTATTTTTTGATTTCAGTACAAAATACCCCACAGGTAATGTCATTTGATAACAGTGTTTACACCAGTGGAAAACCAACAGCTTTAAGTACTGTACTTTTGGTACTTTCCTGAAGTACAGTACCTGGTGCGGTGGAAAAGCGGCCCAATTCACAAACCTTCATTACGGACAGTTCCCTAATTTTACAATTTCAAACATCAAATGTTTCTAATTTCCCTTTGTCCACCTGGCAGGCTTTGCTGCTATGTTGTGATAACACACTAAGAGATTAGGAAAGACCACCAGCAATTTCACCAAATTTTCAGAACCAAGCCTGCTGTAATATTGAGCTCATCTTCTCTAACTTCCGACACCATGTTGTCATTTCCTGTCAGTGGGCAGAGGCTGCTAAGCGCCAGTTATGGTGCCTTTACATAGTTACTGTTATATCACACCAAGTGCTCCACACATACTTCTTGTGTGTCTGTGCTCATCGGATCTAACACTGAACATCCAGATGTTGTCATGTTCTTTACAAGTGTGTTGTACTCCATTCATCTATTTTCGAACAGCCAATACAACTGAAGGTTATGCAGATGTTTTACACCATCACTAGGACGTTTAATTTTTCTTGTTCACTGGCAGGTTTTCTGTTAACAGTAACAGTTACCCCTGTTGCCCTGCAGGGAGTGGAGGATGCCTTCTACACCCTAGTTCGTGAGATCAGGCAGCACAAGCTTCGCAAGCTCAACCCTCCGGATGATGGTGGGCAGGACTGCATGAGCTGCCGCTGTGTGGTCGGTTGACCAGGTTTGTAATGTTTGTAGATCTCACTGTATTTCTAACAGGAATGCATTTACCACCATTGACCAGCATTCTTGCTGACTAGAATTTACCACTACTGAGAACCACCCTTGTTGACTAGCATATACAATTTTAGTGGGGATATAATTACACAGTCATCTCATGACAAGTAAGGGTTTCTTTGTTCAATACAAAAAGCATTGGATGCTACCAAGTTATTGTTATGTTTGCAATATGTGGACTAAAGGATCCTTTACCTATTAATTTTTGTCAGACTGTGAACTTATTAGAAATGCTATATAGGTTTGTGTTCATCCACATTTATCTCTCTATTATATCCTCAAGCATATATGGGCTATACTACAGTTTATAACAATACTACAGTACTACATGTTTGCTCATCCTGTAAAGTCGTTTCATATTTTTTGTAAATATACTGGTGCAGTGAACCATGACAAGACTGCCTTTGTGGTGTGATTATGTGACCGAGCACCTAATATCACCCTGTCTGTTAACTAGCTGCCCACTGGCTTTTCACTGTTCCCCATATCTCTATCTAGTTTACTGAAATAGACCTTGATAAATTCTTACTGGCAATGAGTCTTCTGTTCTTTGTCTTGCAGCACAAGAAACAGTTGTTCAGAGCTGTGTGCAGCTAATGGACTTTTAAGTAATGAAGAACTGCTAAAATTAAAAAACACCAACAACTTGCAAGAAAATCATTATATGAGGCTAAACCATTAGTTCTGGGGGAAGAGGATCTTGCCTTTTTTGAGATTTTTTATTTTTTGCCAGGTTGATACTACCATTGACTTCTTTCTCTAAGTGAACACTGGTTGAAATGAATGAAGTTATTATCCCACAGGTTCCACATCAGTCCCTACCCTGACTGTGTCACCCCTCACACCATGCTTTGGTCTAGTCTACTCTACCTGTCCCCCCCAGTCAGCTGGCTCCTCACCCTGACATTTCCATAAGAGACTCTACCCTACACTGTACATTGGAAAATCCCATTAAAAAAATAGGGATATAGACCAGAAACTTTATTCAAATTGGTAACAAGTGGTTATATTTATCCTTGCATAATATATTAACATTTTATTAATTTTCAAATGTCCATAATACTCAAATTTCCATTTTTCCCTTTGTTTTTGTGGAAAACAGTTACATAGTCCAGCTTCTGTGAGGATGGAAATCTGGAATGTGAGATGGTAGTGATTTTTATGAACTGATGGATCCCTGTTCATGACATGGCCTCTGGAAGATAACAGAACGGCTGTTGCGCTGTAGCTTCAGGGAAAAAAAAAAAAGAATGCATACTGCCTAATGTGTAGGTAATGCAATGAGAACAAACTTCTATACTTTTTATTTATTTGCACAGTGTAAATTGTTATGTAAATGCTACAGACATAGTTCTTATTGTGTATGAGTGTTGTTTCACACTGGGGCAAATCCTATCTGTTTGGATGACAGGTACTAATAGATAATGTCCTTCAGTTTACAGTTTGGCGATATTTGTGGTGTGATGAATTTCTTGTTAAATATGCCTCTAGAACTAATGTTTTCCTGGGTTTGTTCCTCTTGCATGTTCTCACTGGCTGGAATAACATGGATACAGAAGAAACAAATGTACAACGTTTTGCTTAAACTGTTCCTCCTCTCCTATGACTTAGTTGAGCGTATGGTGTGCAGTGTAGTTGGACAGCTGATACTGCAGAATTTGGAGGGGACTCTGATACTGGCCATCACTGTGTTTTACTGTGGCTCAGGAAATTGCGTTCTCACTATACGTTCAGTTTGTTTAAACCTAGATGAAATTACCAATTCAATTTAGCAGTCTAAGTACCCCATACAATCAAATCACCTATCAGGATAATGTACCTATATCACTTTCAGCAAGGTGAAATATTTAAAAAATCTCAAGCAAATTGTAAATAAACATCAATTAAAACTGAAAATATTATATGTGATATGGTTTGCTAGTTTTCCATTTTAGTAATTCTGTCATAAAAAATATGTGCGGCTTTCAACTGCTTATCCTGAACAAGGTCATGTGAGGGTGTTGAAATGTGTGGCTTAAATCACACTCTTTCTACTGCTGTGGTCCTGCTGTGAACTGAATGGGTGCAGTCTCATTCTGCTAAAACTGCCTTACTTGTAAGCTACCTTTGCCTTGTAAATGCAGAGTTGAACACCCAGACAGTTTTCGATATTTGGTTTGATCTGTGGGTTACAGATAAACATTATTAAAATAACCATTGTTAAAAACAAATAATTTTTAGTCATACTGTACTCTAGAGTGTTGACTACTTAAGTCATATATGCTGAGTGATTTTCAGTGCAAAGTTGCATGTAATCTAAGTGTCTAATCTAAGCATTTTCCTTAATTAGTTTCAGTTTGCTTTCTGGAAGGAGCTTCTCAAATCAAACAATTTTCCCATCATAAATTTATCTCCTAGCTCTTATTTCTATCTCTAGATGTTGTATTCAGCATTATTTAATTAGACTTTTTGCTCAAATTTTTTAAATAATGCCCTTTTTTGGAATATCCTGCTGCTAAAATATATGGGGGGTTAACCTCTTGGAGACCATTGCCCCCCAGACAGGAAAGTTAATCTTTACATGGTGTTCATACACCTCCTGAGGTTTTCTATTCTGCTACATCCACATAGCTGCTAGATTTCAAAAGTGCATAAATGGAATAATGGATAATCTGTGCATGGATGCTTGTGTCTAGCTCTCCACTGTTTACCTCAATATCCAACACCGGACCTCATTGTCTTTTAAATGTTGCTAACCAGAGATATAATGCTTTTTTTTTAACTGCTCTTAAGTTCTGGAGGAGCTGATCTCAGAAATGCAGGTGAAACTGCTCTGGACCAAGGTTTCCTAATCCTGGTTTGTCGAGGACCCAATGTCTATGCTGCCTTTTTGTTCTAAACCTTGTTAATAAAGACATTGATAAAAAAAAGTTAGATTTTTACCTTTGTTTTCTAGCACAAAGCATAAATTTTGGAATCATCTTAATATCAGCACATTTTTTCCCCTAAAGAAGTAATCTATTGGTTAGATTTACCATGTACTGTTACATTATGGCACACCTTTACATGACTCCTTAATTTTACATTTTGGATCTAAATTTCTCTCTGAGATAACAAGAAAGCATGGCTAGAATAAAAATCTAGTGGGTCTCCCAGGTCAGGATTACTAGACCTTCTTCTAGCTCTGAGACTGAAAACAAGTGGCAAAATTGGGTATATACTATGTTATACAATTTCTCATTTCAATCTCATCTCATTTTGTTGTGTTTGTGTGTTTAGTTAGTGATCAATTTTTATTTTGTGTGGATTCTGAGCCAGTAGAGAACTGACTGTACTAATGTATATTTCGAAGAACTTGTCTTTATATTACAGAGAAATGCTCCATTTAAAAACTGCTACTGCAATATTCAATTTGCATTTACTAAATGTAGAACAACAAAACACTATAGTATGGAAAATAATTGATTTCTGGGAGAATACATTGCCTTAAGAAATCTCTTGGTTTTCCTCTTTCTTTTTTTCTGTGTTCATGATTGGTGAAGGGAAGTGAACCTTAACCTGAATTTTGTTGTATGAACAAGAACAAAAACAAAACCAAGTACGGAGGGAATGTGCAGAAAATAAATATAGTTACTTCAATGAGTCAGCAAGGACACTTGCAGGGCCAGCCAGGTAAAACATCATAGCTGATGAACTTCAGAGTTCTGCTGGAGTGTTTTGCTCAGGCTAGCCAGGTTTTCAGTGGAATGATGTGTCTAATGACTTACACTTTATATCCCTTTATAAAATCTGCCTTTAATAGTCCATTTTCCTGGCATTGCCTTGACACACACATTCTATCTGAAGGCTCTATTAATATGACAGAGTAAAATCATCTGTTTCTCAAGATGCAACAGCTTTTTCTTGCTGGAAGGGGTGTAGAGTGAACAAGGCATAGGTTGTAATCAGGTGCTAACAGAAACATGGTGGTGAAATTAGCCATTCTCCAAAGCTCTCACAACTTACAATTTACTTTTATGGCATTTCTAAAACACCACATGTCATTTGAATCAGTGTCACGAAACTGAAGATTTTATCAATGAAGGCTAATGCCAGATTTCTGTAGTTTCAAATACTAAATGTGCCTATTGATCAGTTCCAAATCATTCTTGGCTCATTTATGCACATTTTATGCATGGCATCCTAACTGTATATACTGATATTTCACTGGCGATGCTATTTTATTAGTTCGACTAAAGAGATTACAATATCCAGTACTACATAGCAGAGCCTTTATAAAATTATTTTTCTTACATTAAAAATATTACACAAATATTCACAAAGAACATCTACAGCATTGTATCGGCAATGACAAGGACTTAATTATTGGTTATCGGTATCGGTTTAAATTTTTGATATCGTGCATCCCTATTGGGAAGTATAAAAGCCAGTTATGATACAAAGAGAAGCTGAAATAACAGAACACATCCTTCGCCAGTCACTCCATTTCATGGTCGGATACTGCACATTTCCCAGTATTACACATTGTAACCCTTAACATTATAACTCCAACTATAATAAAGTAATTAAATAAAGTAGGGCTGTGTGATATGGCGATGTATTTCAAATAACGAAATAAAATGTCTATCGTTTCATATTATGCTCTATCGTGTATTTCTTGGTGCCGCAAAATACATTGTTTCATCATTTGGATGACACTGTGGCACTTTGTTAGTTTTATTGAACTTAAATTATTATTAACCTACAGACAACAATCCACAATCATGTACCATGATACACAAATGTTTAACTATCCACAAATATGTATTTTTAAATGTGTGTTGTGTAAAACGACATCGACAAGAATACGGAGCGATTTGTATACGTGAAGCGTGTTTTGCACGAGTTTTAATTAGGCCCAGTAAAAAAAAATATTAGTTTATCATCCCCGCCCGCGTGGCGAATTTAGCCCGCATCGATTTTTTATTTTTTAATAGTGTATTTTCGTGTGTAAATTCCACTGCCGGCGTTCACAAATTTTGAATAAAACATTTTTTACGAATATTTTCTTTTCATACTAATTTTGCAGATCAGCCCATATATCATACAACTGTTGCTGTTCCTTTTCTTTACTGTTGATGTTGGAAACTTATCTTCCGTTATCTTTTTTCTAAGAAATAAAAATTAAAAAATAAATAAAAATTCGCCCTCCCTCATCACTTGTTTCTGACTGAAAGGATGATAAACTAATAATTATTTCTACTGGGCCTTAACATTATAGTGTTTGTGGGTGCGCTTCACGTTCACTAGGCTATAGTTGTCTTGTTTACAGTGACTGGCGGTGAATGAACACTTTATTAATAAAGTGCAATTATTAATACGTATAAAGGAGCAACTTGCATTCATAATAATTCATTTATTTTTCCCTTTACAGTCTGTTGCCACGTAACATTGCGAAAGCAGCCGAAATACCCGCGCAACTGTATTTTCAAAATAGCCTAACTGGGCGGGAAAACCGCGGACCAGGCAACTTTACTTGCACCTTATGTCCCGTTAGTTATTACTTAGTCAGAGTAAGGATAATACGTATAGTAAAACGCAGCGCCATCTACTGATCATTATACTGTACTATTGCTGCATTTAAACGTAATTACGTTCATTTTTGTATTTCGACGGTTTGCCAAGCTTTTCTTACTGCACCACATATTACTAAACATTTAAATATGAGTTCACATAAATAGTAGACTGAGGGTAACGTTTTATATTAACTGATAAAGGGATACATGTACAACTATAAAATATAAATATAAAAATACTATTCCAATGAATGCCTGCTTGTATTATAATTATATTTGTGTATAATTAATATACTAGAGTCGGACAGTAATTTCCCGCAGTTTAAATACTTAAGGAGTAAATTAAAACACCATACTTTTTAGTTATTTTTTTGAGAAGGGGTAGGGGTCGGATCTTACGTTTCCACTTTTACGCTTATCTGTCTTCTTCCGCTCCCCCAGCTGTGTCTCCGAGGCCGCGTGATGGCGCCCACCTGACCAGAAGATAGGAAGTGCTCTGGGAGCGTGACACTACTTCCTGTTTAGCCAAACTGCTTCCTAAACAATGAACACTTTCTAGAGGCTCGAAGTGGCGGTAGTAAGCTATCGAATCAAGTATTAAAAAGTAAAATGCTGAACAAGGGTTTTCGCTCTTGTATTTTTAAACTGAAAACTAATGATAATTGAGAGTTTAGAACAGTAGAGATAAATGTTGCCCAAATGAGGGTTTGTGAAATCCATGTTGTATTTCTTTTTATTAGTGTATTATATTTTGTGCGATTATGGCGGTTGTCGACGAAGCCGCACGTAAAAAATGCTGTCAAATGTGAGAAGAACATCTAGGTGGTATGTGCATGAAAAAGATGCACATTGTGGTTGCTTCTTTCGTACGAAAGTACACAACTGTCTTAGTAATTATTATGTGGGCTGTGGTTTTTGTAATAAATAAAATCACCCCAATCTTGTTAAGCAGTACAAATATAAGGATTTGACAGTGTGTGAAATCACGTACGTAATCTCACAGTTCAAGGACCCGAAAGCTGTGGTGGAAGCGTATGGTAATTAAGTGGCTGGCGATGGCGTGTGTTTTCATGTACTGTCCTTGTTTATAAAAATGCCAAATTATTGCAAGGAAACCGCATCTTATAAGTTTAATTGAGTCAGACTGGTGCATAGTTTTATTAGCATTTTAATGTGGACCATGTTCTGACTTTAATAATCATAAAAGTGTTTTTGCATTATATAGACTTAGGTTAAATGTTTTGCTTTTGTCTTGACTATCAATTGTTTTTATTTTGCTTGTCATTAATCATTCTCTCTAGTTTTTTGTTCTAGTTTCCAGTGATGGTACTTCTAGAGATCTGATGAACCTAACTGGAACAGTGCTAGTTAACTATGGAGGTAAAGAAACTCTCAATGGCTTGCTGATCCATTTTGTCCAGAAAAGAAGGCATTTCTGCATGGCAAAAAGATTCAGAGCAGCTAAATGAATGTTATATTTTACGTAAAAGCTTTTTACCGAAAAGAATATATTACGATGTAACCCCTTTGTAATCACCAGCATTAGGATCAGTAATTTAAGACCACTTATAAATTGCATGCATATTGGTTTGAACTTTACAGTTCATCCAGTGTGTCACTGTATTTAAATGGAAACTGGGGTTTACTATGCAAACTGTAGATATATCACAGTACAGTAAGTCCCCAAGATATGAACCAGTACCGTTCTGAGAATGTGTTGGCAAGTCCAACAAAGTTAGCATAGGCATCCAACTGATGACACTCAAACCCCCACATCAACTCCTACTGAAAACATGTACACGTACAGCTATTTGTATATGCTTGTAAAAGTTAATATTTGTATTTTTTGTGGTGCATTTTAACTAGAAACAACTGAGAATTATTTTTTTGTTTCCATTTGTTTTTCATCAGCTGTTTAATATTATTTAGCCAGGCTACAGTAAATATGCACACCTAGCCTGCCTCTCTCCTCACCTCCTATCAAAAACATTTATGTTAGGAAATGTTTTTAAAGGGTTATTTTTGTTTTACTATTGTTTTTAGGTGCATTTTAACAACCAACAACAATTTTTTTTCCCCCCCATTGTTTTCAGTCAGTTGATCTTGCCCCTCCTCTAAATAACCACTGAACACATTTGCGCTGATTAACACGCATACCGAGTTGGCCAAACATGGCATGTGCTGCTTTAGTTAAAAAAAACGCATGAGTGCCATTTGGATGTATTTTGCAGACGAGCATGGAAAGGCTAAGGATGTTGATAAACCTCTATGCAAACAGCACTACCAAGTTGTGGCGGCGAAGTCAAGTAGCACGTCACACCTGGCGAAGCATCTTAAAGACCGACATCCCAGTCTTTTTGAGAAATTTCATGAGGTCAGTAAAGATGGCGTTCCAGCAATACTGAACTATTAAACACTTACCAAAAATGTTAACTTGGCCAGCACACACCATAACATTAGCCGTTTATCTATAAGCAGTTAGTCAACAAACACGTTAGCCGTATGTTATCATTAAGGTAGCCGATAAGCGCAATGGCTAATAATAAAATTATGTAATTAATGTGGGAACAATGCAAAAATGTGTCCTATAAAATGTGGTAAACGCCCAGTCATATTTAAAAAAAAAATACCGCTGTATACTGTGAAACCGATATAACTTTAAAAAATACCAAAATGTCAATTTTTGATCATACCGCCCAGCTGTATTGGACATGTACAATTGCTTCTTTGAAAGTTTGCATCTTGAAGGTTTGTATGTAGAGGATTTTCTGTATATTAAAATATTCTTCTTTTCTCCTTAGTAAATGAGTCCAACATCCCTCTTTGTCTTTGGCTTCTGGAAACCTATCTCTACTACCCTCCAATTTCCCTCCAAGGAGTTCATTTTGTGAAACCCACCAGTACAATTATGATCAGGACTGGAAAGCATATTGATCCCGGTAGCAAGATTCAGTGAAGTACATAAGAAATTTACAAACGAGAGGAGGCCATTCGGCCCATCAAGCTCATTTGGGGGGAACTTAACTAACAGCTCAGAATTTTTTAAATCTTATCTTGCTATGATTTGAAGGAACCCAGGGTTTTAGCTTGCTGTACGCTAGCAGGAAGACTACTCCATTCTCTAACTACACGCTGTATAAAGAAGTGCTTCCTCAAATTCATTTTAAAATGTTCTCCCGCTAACTTCCACTTATGGCCACGTGTTCTAGTATTTAAACTAACATTGAAATAGCCATTTGGCTGAACAGCATCTAGACTTGTTAGAATCTTACATACCCGGATCATGTCCCCCCTTAGTCTGCTTTGCTCAAGGCTAAAGAAATTCAGCTCAGCTAAACTATCCTCATAAGATATTCCTCTAAGACCAAGAATCATTCTTGTAACCTTGCAACCCAGCAATGTCCTTTTTAAGGTATGGTGACCAAATCTGCACACAATATTCTAGGTGGGGTCTTACCAGGGAATTATATAATCGTAGCATCACCTCCCTTAACCTCCACACACCTAGTGATGTAACCCAACATCCTATTGGCCTTTTTAATTGCTTCCCCACACTGGCGTGAATATTGCAAAATAAGATTCCTACAAATTTAGTTGATTCATGTTTTACGCATCAACAAATGTGTATAATGGCATCTTGATTTTGATTGATTATGATGTCTAGCAGTATATTTTTCGCATAAGCCCAGATCTGTAGTGCTGTGTGTGTATATATGGGTGCTGAATAAATATATAATTGACATGCACTTTCACTAGCCACAGTTGGACCTGTATGAACTGATCCAGGTTATGACCGAAGTGTTTCGAGAGGAGCCACCGGTGCTCTCTCGTCCCACTACGCAACTCAATTACCTAGGCCACAGGCCCCCTGAACTGTAAGTGTGATACAATATTCACCAGCTATACCAGTTTACTACTAGCCTTGTTTTCACTACACAGCAGGATAGGAAGTCTAGTTTAACACAATAATAAGTGTATCATCTGTCTATAGTTAGTGAAATAACATGAATGCCTGGTTTGTAAAAAACATCAAGGCTATGCCTTGCTTTACACTCTAAGTATGTTGACAAAGTTTCTTAGTTGTGCATGCCTAATTGGCCAGACTGTCCCCAAATTTACAACCCATGCAACTTACGGTGACTTGCGCATATGACAAAAAAAAATGTACGCATATGTAAAAATAAATTTGGGGTGGCCGTACATCTGGCAGCACCATGCTACCTAGTATGTGCTGCAGCATACAATAGTTGCTACAAGATTGTGCTGTCATACTGTATAAAACAACCATCTCAGCTTGACATGCTTCTCCCAGTCTCATCGTCTCAACCAAATGTCAGTGTAAGTATCCTATTCTGACATGCATCCATTGTGACGTACAAGAGGTCTGTTCATAAGTTGGGAAGAGGCTGACTATTAATGGAGGCATAACATGTAGTACTTTGAATGAGCACTAGATGGCCCCTGATCATGGTTTCTCTGGAGTAAGGAGGCTTTTAGGGTTCTGTGTAACTCTGCTCTTTCACCTCCAGTTTCCTACATGCCAGGTACGGCAGCTGTGTCCACCTATGGGCCAAGTCACTCTCCCAATGCTACGTAAGATGATTGGCTGTAGATCATTGGGAAATAAGTATATGCAAGTTCATCTTGAATGACTTGGAATGCTTATAAAATGAAAGTTTTTAAAGTTTTTTATTATTATTTATTTATTGTGTTTTATTTTCCCCCAGTGGGTGTCCAGTATACCTAGTGTGAACTCATAGTGTGACTACTTATCCTAGTGTGATCTCATACTCAGCCACAGCTGGTGATACTTCCTATACTGCTCCCATTCCTGTCACATCTGTGGGCAAGTAGTCTGTTGAATCTAAAGAAAGTCTGGGAACAATCTTTATGTTTTGCCTATTGAACATAAGCACTTACAGTTGACGGAACTGAATGTTAAAATACATTTTCTGTATTCTGCAATTGTAATACTTTCATGACTGAAAATTCTCTGCATTCAATAGCAGCATATTACACTTCCCAGACAGTGGTAGTAGTAGCAGTAGCAGTATTTTAGTACCAAGTACCTTCGATCTTTTCCTGTCTATGAACCTTGGTCTTCTGAATGGAATTGCCCCATTGTGACTATGGTGGAGTCCTTGATCCAACTGGAGGGGTCATAGCTGTAACCAGATCTAAGTAGTAAAGGTCACTCAGCTTCAATTTGAAAGGCCCTGGAGTGACCCTCCAGCTCCCCTGGCTCTATATTTAGAATTGGAGTATAAGGTTCTTCACAGAGCTTGCTGTGGCCTCTGAGATCAACCCTGACATTCATAGTGCTGACTTTGGACTCTAAAGGCCAGTTTGCTCTCAAATGGGCAAACCATCTTCTCTACTTCCAGCTACTGCTTTGGTTATTCTGAAAGGAAAAAAAAAAAAACTTTACAGAGCCATGCTGCTGCTTTATACCAGCAAATATTTGATTTCAGCTGTAGCAAACTCAGTTCTGCATGTTAAGCTTTAAGCTGTTTGATGTTAATAGTTAAAAGTCATATTTTGAGAGTAATGCTTCTCCCAGAGGGTAGCATGGTGGTTCAGTGGCTAGCACTCCCTGCCTTACACATCCAAGGTTGAGTGTTTGATTTCTACCTCAGTGTGTGTGGAGTTCGCCTGTTCTCCCTGTATCACACAGAATTCATCCAGTATTCCAGAGACATGCAATAGGTTAATTGATGTCTCTTAGTAGCCTATAGATTATTTTGGTCAATATCAAGATCATGATTATGTAGTATGATTACTCATTCCTGGGCATCTTTTGAACGAGTAAGGATTGGTACCCCGTTGTTTGTTATATATATATATATATATATATATATATATAGACGCACGCACATACCAGAAGTACTGTGATTGGTCCACTTGTTTTTTTTTTTTTATAGGACCAAAGACAGTTTACACCCAGGTGTACTTCTATTGTTGATTGGACCTGAAACTTTAGTTACATTAAATAACTTATTTCTAAGTTATTTTTTGCGGGTTAATATTTAAACTTTATCAACATTCAGAGTTAGCAGCACCAAAGCTAAAGACATGACTACTCAAATAATGGAGATCTGCACTGATAAGCTGTCGTCGTTCAACCACACCACTAATTGTCAGTTGATGAAAATGGGTGGACATGTGGTGAATTAAACATGTTGGTTAATACATAAATATGACAGTTGTACAGTCTTTAAAAGTGACTTAATTTGCTCTGAATGAAAAGCCAAAACACTGATTTCTCATTTCTGTCGTACTGCCATCATTAGTGAAGACACCATCCGTGCCTCCCTGGTGTTGGCAGTGAGCAATCACCTGTGCAGGGGAATAAAAGAGGAGGTGGATCGGGCCCAGGCTGAGCCAAAAAGGACTAAAGAGGACTTGAAGAAAGGCCACTAGAAGCTGGAGGAAATGGTGTTCTGCCTTGACCAAGAAATCATGAGGTTCATGTCTACCGTTGTCCTCTACCTTGATTTAACTGATGTTTAACTGTGCATTTGCTGGGAAGCTTTTTTATTTCATGGCTTAGTCACTGTAGCTTTTTTAGTCTCCGTTAAACTGTCTGATAATACCTTATTATTATTATTATTATTATTAGTGTATTATTTAAAGTCTTTCTAACCTCTTAATGGTCTTCCTATTAGTGTTAGATTCACATACATATATTTATATGTGTTTCATGCTGTGTTCTTGCTATGTTTGTGGACTATGGATGTGAGGCTATAAATAAGTAAGGGATTTTTCACAGGGTATTCAAAAAACTGTGGAGCAAATCTGACAATGCAGTACTTGGATCATTGACTCTGTATGTGTGTGCATGAGTATGTGTGCATCTCTGCACGTTTGCATGTGCACTCATGCTGAGGCAGATGGAGGTGGAAAAGAATATTGACCTTCTGAAGCAGATGGATGGGGAACTGACCACTGCCCTCGAGAAGATGGAGAGCCAATCAGAGTGCAGTGGCATCAACAACATTGTCGTGCCCACCACACCTCTCTACAAGCTGACCCTAAGCCTGTATGCTGAGGAGAACGCTATTGAGGACACCATCCACTACCTGGGGGAGGCTCTGTGGCATGAAGTCGTTGACTTGGAGGTCTTCCTCAGGGTAAGCTCCTGCCTATTTCTGTCCATTTTGTTCTGTCTCCCAGCTCCTGTTATCACCGTTTTGTGTCCTTGACTCTCTCCTGCTTCCCTTCTTCCTGTCTTCTAATAGTAACCCGGCAGTGCATATTTTCTTATCCTGAAGGTTTTGCTGGTTTTAATTTACATACTAATTAGCACACACTCACACGGCCCCTCCCCTCCTCTTAATAACCACTGAACACATTTGCGCTGATTAACAGACATACCGAGTTGGCCAAACATGGCATGTGCTGCTTTAGTAAAAAAAAAATGCATGGATGTATTTTGCAGACGAGCATGGAAAGGCTAAGGATGTTGATAAACCTCTATGCAAACAGCACTACCAAGTTGT
>JABFEA020000010.1:25720318-25731133 GCA_019775915.2 Cyphomyrus plagiostoma | reverse complement strand
TGATTTATTTATTTTGAGCTTAGCTAGGCTTTGCAAAACATCAGCTTCAGTTATATATATATTAGTTATAGATGATGTTTTTAATTAAAGACAGTTAAATTCCTTTTGCCTCCTTTGATTGTTTCCCAGAATCCCTTTGTGGACATCTTGATGGGTTGCAAGGAGTTTGTTAATATAATAAAGGAGAAGGCTGGGTACTCTCAGTAAGCATTTTAATGAGAGCTTTACTTGGAAGAACTGACAGGCACAATGTAGAAGGATACCAAGAAATCTGATTTTCTGTGTTGTTTATTTGATGCTCTGGCATATACAAGGCAGCTATTCTGATTTCTGTAACATGTCAGTTTTGATCACAAAAATGATATATAAAACATTCAAATGAAAAGGAAAAGATTCCTATTTCAACAATTTACAACAGATGTCCTGCCCCTTGACTTTTTGTGTCCATTATCTAGTGTTCATATGTGATAAGTTAATGGACATAATGTAATTTATAAATTATAAAAATATATTTATTCAGATGTCAAATTGTGCTTTGTAAAATATGTGTTCATGCAGTTCATATTGTGTAAACAGACATACATTACACAATATACATTCCGGTTCTTCAGAATAATGTATGGATGCACAAAGCAACTCTGCCAGATTTCATATGTTAATGACATTATAACTGAAGAGACCTGAAATAGGTGCTTCAAAATGTGGAGCGTTCGCAGTGCTTAGAGAACATTGCTATGGTCAGTGTTTCATTTTCCTCTGGGACAGCAGGCAGGACGGAAGAGGTGGCATTTTGACAAGGAAATGGGGGCAGGCAGAAATAACTGAGGAGCCAAGGGCTGCGGTTCATTGGTTTTGTGAGAGCCTCATAGGGTCAGCTCCTTCTGCACACTCCACAGGGTCTCTGAGCTCTTCACCAGCTGCTTCTCCTCCTCAGGCTGCAGGGTCATGTGTACTATGTCTGTCAAGCCACTGTTGCCCAGCACACAGGGCACGCTGAGGAAAACTTCGTCCTTCACTCCGTACATGCCCTGAGGGAGGAAGAAGCCTGTTAGTGACTCCATCTGTGGTGAAGTAGCTTAAACTCTGTTTATCTGAGATTAAAGGATAGGTAGTGGAGCCAAGTAAATTTCTAGAATCCCAGCAGAATGAGCTTTTCAATTTTAAAAGCCATTTGCCTTTTTAAAGTTCTCATCGGGAGTTGATTGGTTAGCTGACATCAAATTCTTAGAGTGTCAGTTTGTTTCTACAGGCATTGCATCAGTCCTTCAATGAGGATAACTGGACCTCAGCTTTTATAAAACAAACGTATAAACCAATTGTGGATGAAAACTCACCTGGACCAGTGTGGAAACAGGATGTACCTTGCGCAAGTTCTTCAGGATGGTCTCTACTAGGTCTGCCACAGACATACCAATAGCCCAGGAAGTGTAACCCTTCAGTTTAATAACTTCATAGGCACTAAGAGGGGAAACAAATCAATAATTAGCCCAGTGTAAAGAGTCCAAAGAATGCATATCAATTTAAAGTACATATTAAAGTACTTTTAAAAAAACTTTTTCAGATATGTTAGCTGTAATTTTTTATGCAAATAGCAAAGCAGTAATTACTTGAATGGGTATTGGGCAATAGACTCACCCATCAACAACCATCTTATGGACTATCTTCCAGTCTTCCTTATCCTTTTCAGTTCCCATATCTGGATTGAGTTTTTGGAGGTTGACACCAGCTACATTCACCCCACTCCATACAGCCACTGTGAACAGAATCATTCATTTGCCAATATGAACTGAACCATTCTGCATTTTAAGGTCTTCTGTTTCAAATATGTTTCTTCTTGGACATTTACCCATGCCTTAGAAGTTAGCTTATTTTGCGTCAATTTAAAGGGTTGTTATGTGCGAGATCAGCAAAGAATGTAATAGAATCAAGAAGAATTAAGTGGAATTTGCGAGGTTTAATGGGATTAGTGGACTTACCGCTGGAGTCTCCATGCTCTCCAATGATCCAACCATGGCAGCTGGAGGGGTGAAGGTTTAGCTTCTCACTCATCAGGAAGCGGAAGCGAGCGGAGTCCAGGTTGGTACCACTGCCAATCACACGATGTCTGGGGAAGCCACTTAGCTTCCAGGCCACATAGGTCAGAATATCCACTGAGTGGAGTAAGAAAAGACATTGCACAGTATTCTACACATCAGTATGTTACAACCAGATGAGATTTAGAATGATTTACAAATGGTTAACTAGAAGAATTAGAATTTGCTCAGGGTACATCAGTGGTCAAAGATTTGAACCAACAATCTTTCAAATTACAAGTGCGCTTCCCTAACCATTAAGACACTACTGCCCACATCTGAGTATAGCTGTTGTTTTATGGTCTCTAAAAATTTGAAAAAATAATTCTAAAGTGCTACTCGGCAAGTGTGATTCAAAGTATATAATAGTGTTTCTCTTCATTTTTTATTCTTTAGAAATAAAGAAACATTTACCTACCCGGATTAGAAACTACAAGGATGATGCAGTTTGGGCTATACTTGACAATGTTGGGGATGATGAATTTGAAGATGTTGACATTGCGCTGGACCAGGTTGAGTCGGCTCTCCCCCTCCTGTTGCCGGGCACCAGCTGTCACCACCACCACCATGGAATTGGCTGTCACAGAGTAGTCTGAAATAGTGGTGGGCGATATGATGATAATTTATCATGAACAGTTGCAACTGTATCCATGATAAGTGTTTTTAAAGTTTTTGCAGGAATCACAATACAGCCCTCCTTAATGCTATTATCACGATGATAGAACAAACCATCAAGCGCTTATCACATGATGCCTGCATATTTGGACTCTAAAACAGTACTTCTGCAAAAACTGACCAATGTGAAACAACGTAAGGTCAGCCTGCATCACAGTGCCATCTGTATATCTTTTCACTGTCAATTATCTGTCTCAATGGAGCTAAGCTTAGTGACTAAAACCTGAATAATAAATTTAATTGATCATTTCTAACCCGTTAGCTAACCCACAGAAGGATAAGGAGGCATGATTCACATCAGGTGAAAAGTTTACTCCTTTGATTCAGATGTTTTGCAACTTAATTCCATCTTTTCACTCAAAGCAGTTACAATTGTTTTAGTGTGATGTGATTTTTCCCATGCACTTAAGTCTACAAGGCCATGCCACTCAATCTAACAGATCATTCCCTATTTATGTCTGTTCTCATATTTCATGCACTCTTTCAGCTAGCATTCTGGAATACCCTACAGTCTAGTACTCTCTGACCTTTGTCAGCTACGATCTTGGGTGTCCGCAGAAAGAGCCCTCCATGCTGCAGATCCAGTGCCTCGCCCTTCAGTTTGTCTTCCATCACATCAACCAAGGCAATCTCATCTGCCAGCTCCTGCGCACCAAAAGGAAACAACATCATCTTTTGAGGTTTTCTTCATTTCGCAATTCTGTTATGAGGCCCAATTATTACCGTTGTTGAAACAGATTATAAAAGTCCAAATATTGGAGGGCTAGTTGGTATATTATTAAATCAATGTTCTCCTCAGTAACTGTGGTTGTTAGTTGTTTATAGATCAGGAAAGACATCTTCCGTTAATAGGACTGGGGATATCTGTAGTAAATATTCAGATACATACATTGCAATGCTGCTCATAGTTGACTGTGCTGATCCGCACCTGCTCCCCTTGCTCACCTTCAGAAGAATGCTGATGGCAGAGGCCATGCCCACCATTCCCACACCCACTACGGTCACTTTGTTCCTTGAGCCGACTGCCTCCCCTTTCATCACATGTTCAATGAGTTTCTCCTTCGTGGTGGCCATCTCCACAATCTACATATAGTCACACAGAGAAAGTGTGAGGGTGAGGTGATACAGGAGAAACACAGATTCAAAATAGCAAGCAAACTCCAAACATTCATCCCAACCCTGGAAATGTGAAGCAAAATGCTAGTCAGTGTGCCACCCTTCAGAATAACTATGTGTTAGAAGGTGTTGTATGTGTATGTGTGTGTGTTACAACCCATAAATGAAGTGGAATCAATGTCTTGGGGTCTGCATGGCCAAAAGAGTCCATTGCCGATTTGTAATCCCAATACAGCCCTGCATGGGGCCCAGAATTTCTAGTTATGCCCCTGAATAATCTGAATCATACTGGGTGGTTAATAGATAATATTAAAAAACAAAGGCAAAGTTGTTAGTTACTGTTCAGTGGGAAAATACAATGTAAAAAAAAAACATTAGTATTAATGCTGTACACCTATAACTTGACAATGAGACATAGCCTGTTGAAGTTGACCTGAATGCTTAAAATGGCCACGGGGTCTTAGCTGCTCCATACAAGTTAGTTAGCAATAAACTATCTCCAAGGCAATAACGAAACCTAAGCATGAACAGGTTTTTTATACAATAAACACTTAAATTTATGTTATTGAAGACATCACGTAAAAGATCGTATTACTTGCTACAGTGAGTATATACATATATATATTCGTCCATACCTTGGGTGAATACTGCTGCACAGTTGGAATGTCTCCCAACCCCTTCGCTCCCTCAGCTGCAACTGAACTGCACAGTAAAGGGCGGAGAAGCTGTGTGATATTTAGTCTGACAGCTAATATGATACAACTATAACGTATGTCACCGTATTGCTTCCATTGTCACCCATAGAGTTTGAATTGAGAGGGAAGGACGGTATCGACTGAGTACCTTCCCATTAATCAAATATAATACAGTCTTTTATCGCTATGTTCCCTAAACACGTTGAAGTAATCAGTCTTTCACATTATTCTAACTGATCAAAGACGGTGTTTGCATACGTACTGTAATTTCACTGTTAACTACTCTATCAATTGACTGCGTTTAATTTTTTTTTTCTACTAGTTCTGCCAGTTAACTAAACTGTATTTTTTCTTTTCCTTGTCCACCGCTTCACTGGTAATGTGTACAGTTTTATGCGGTTCAGCACGATGACAAGTTTGCTGCATTTAATAAAACAGACACATTAATGCACGTGACATTTTAACTGCGGCGCAATGCAAACTATTGCTACACCTATAGCTATAATTTCTCCCTGTAAATATCCTTTATAATTATCATGTTTTAACTGATATATAACTTGCACATTACATCCAGCCTATTCCTTTATTTCTTAATTTACATTGTCCACAAACTTGATTCAGCATTACACATCTCCTGTAAAAAGAATCCTTGTACCTTAAGCTTTAGATGTTTATTCGTATTATGTGTATTGTATAAGTATTGTTTATGTGATGACCCACCTGCACCAAAAGAAATTTCTTGTACTTCTCTGTATTTGGCGAATAAAAAGATTCCGATTGTGATTGTTTAAGTGACAGACTGAGTAATGTGCATGAATAGAAAATTATAAAATCGTCAGTACCACGCTTCGTAGTGTACAGTACATACCTTATAGAAACACATTTGAGAAGTCTCTGATTTGAACTGTTAGGGAAAAGTAATGTATTATGCTACAGTATGTATTTTTTTTTTTTATCAAAAGTCAAACATTTTATATTGAAGCAATTGAGGTAGATTATTTGGGGCAACATATTTAAACATCTAAATTATGCATATTTTGCATAATTATAGCGATTATTATTTATTATGATGCAGCAGTTAAACCAAGTACAATTAAGCTGCCTGTCTGTCATTATACGTAAATTCTGAAATTGTCCTTATGTGTTCCGGCAATAGTTTGCCATCTAGTGGTAATAAGTATATTCAGAAATCGTTTTAAGGAAAATGAAAACTTTCACGAAGTCAATGTGTCGAAAACGCTGTATAACGTATAATATAAATACGTAAATTGTACGAATTCGGATACAGCATGTTTCAGTCATTCTGCCATGACATTCATCTTAAATAGTTACTACGGAGTGATATTATAAAGGTTACAATTAAGAACTCAAAATCATTTCGCCCAAGAAAGGTATTTTAAAAAAATATTTATTCAAGGCTAAATGTGGAAAAAGCAATGGTTACAGAGGAGTATTTATGTTTTTGTCTGTGAGTGGATACAAATATGAAAACCACTCCATCTTACAATAAATACCAGTGAAAATTACCCTTACTGAGTATGGAGCCCTGTGTGTTAACTTTAAACGTGAGATACCGATTTACATATAAGAGACATGGCTGTTTGAAACTTTCTGTTTGAGGAATAGGCCTATATCAAGTCAATGAATTGTTAAACTGCAAACAGCAATATTCACTACATGTGCTGTCACAATTTCAGGTTAGTTTTTGCATTAGTTTAATGTAGTTGAGTTTGCCACTGCATATTATATTATCTTGGTTTTTGTTAGAGGCTTAGACTTTTGCATATAGCCATAAAAAAATCAATTAATATTACTTTGTCCATTTGTATGCTCATGTTACCTTTTTTCAAGTTAATGTGATTTTTTTAGATGTTTACAATGTTACAGTGTTACATATTTTATGTATATGTGGTGGAGCGAGAGTGACTGATTGGGTACATGCCGAATTGTTCATTTAATGTCACTCCACCTTATATTCCATCTAAGGATGTACGGTGTATCGTTCGGGGAGCTCCACCCATCTACAGTTACCATGGGTAATTCTTTCGCAGTTCATACAGGTATGCCTTACATCACATTACATTTGTACCTGACACGCTCTGTTAACATTTTTGTTACGTAATGAATAATGACAATGACAATAATGCCAATAATGAACTGTCGAATGTTAGATTTTTGCGGCGAACGTTTATGCTTTGGTGAAACCTCGAACTATACAGGATTATTATTGCTGTAGTTAGCGTTTATTCTTTGAGTGGCTGGGATTTATCGCAGCTGTTTTTGCCTCTGATGTTGCTGGTGTAGATCCATCTCCTGTTTCGGACACCTCTTCAGTTGGAGATTCCGTCGTCCATCTTGGAGAATTACTGTGCCCTCCTATAGTCTTTGTTTAGTTGCTGGATTGCACTGTACAAGCGTTCGGGACTGTAATTTGATTTAGCGTCCTGTTACATCGTTTGTGGGAAAGCGATGTGTCTTGTTTTATTTGTGTATTGCAACCTTCTTAAATTGACCTGCGGTTTTGTCTTTTACCAGGTACTGGGGGACGAACGGTGGGAAGGCTGGCGTCCTGCATGGTGATGGGATTTCACACTGTGCATGTGTGGTTAAGATTACAGTGCTGTTTTGTGTGTGTGTGTGTGTGTGGACACAGATGGCTGGGTTTTGTTAATTCTGTTTTTGTACTGCTGTGTGAAAGTAAATACATTTTGTGCTGGAACCACATCTTTGTTACTGCTTATTGGTGGGTTGTACCAGTGTGTCTCTAGCATTAGTCTAGGAGGAGGGTCATTGCACAAATGTCCCTGGCAGAAAGTCTCAGGGTGGTGTAGTCGGTTGTTCTGGTGGTTTGTTCCTCATGTTTGTGGCTGTGCACTATCCACCACTGCAACATATACAAACTAGGAGTGTCGTCATGGTGCAGCAGTTTGCAGTGGTGCCTCGCAAATCTGGAATGAGGTTGAGAGTTGCTGTTTATTTGTGTGGAGTTTGCACGTTCTGTCTGTGACATTGTGGGGATTTCCTTCAGTTTCTCCACACAGTCCAAAAATATGATGAGGTTGATTGGAGTTGTCCATAGGTGAGAGTGGGTGAATGGGTAGCACCCCATCTTGAGTTCTTCCCTGCCTCGCATCTGTAGGCTCCAGACCCCCTGCAACCCTGGATAGAACAAGCAGGTACAGAAAATGGATAGATATCCAAATAATAGATATCCAAGTACCTGATAGTGAATATGTGGAATACTGCAGTATCTTTGTAAGGTTTACCTATTATAAACAGATTTTGTTAATTGTTGTTCAACATGTTTCTGGTCTTTGTCCATCAAAGTATCCATGCATCTCTCTGTCTATCTTCCTAAATGTTAACCCAGTCCTGTGTCACATGGAGCCTGGAGCTTATCACAGGGAGCAAGAAGAACCAGACTCTGGGCTTTTTAATATTTCTATTTTCCCCAATTAAAAATGTGATACCTGCCTAATATGTAAGAGAAACAAAAATACAAGCATATCAGTTATCAATGCAAACAATGGAAACTCTCCCAGATCTTGTACTTTACTGTGGTACTTTACTGTGGTTTACCGTAACGCCATTGTCCTGCTGAGTGGATACACAACCTCATTCTTCAGTGCTGTTTTTCGCACATGCTGGTTTTCCACCAGGCGATCTGAAGGAGTGTCGGCTTGTCATCACCTCCCTGCTCCCCGGTTGTGACTCAAACCTTATGACTTAGACAGTGTGACTTGGCACTTAACCATTTCTCCAATTTGACTCTCCCTGCCGGCCCCTAGAGATTGGGCTCCCACTTTGAGTCTGGTCCCTCCCAAGGTTTCTTCCTTCTAGGGGATTTTTCCTTTGCTTACTCACTGGGGGCTTTGGGTGGGGATGCTGTAAAGTGATGTGATAGCGTGCTATGCAAAAGTAAATTTGTTGTTGTTGCAATGAGCCACGCAATATGACGTAAAGTTTGTGTCTCACCCCAAGCGCTGAAAAATGAACTAGGTGTAAGAAAATTAGACAGTTATAAAAAACATTCTCAAACATTGACACAAGGTGCTGCAAGCAATACTTAACTGCAGTGTCCCATGTGCATGTGTGTACATCAGACTGCATTGTTAGATTATTAGCTCTCTGCCTGTGGAGCATATCATCTTTCTAGCATTAATCTGAAAAGCCGGGAAACACAATGCTGATAAATTGTTCACAGCCAGCAGGATGACTCCAGTGGAGTCTGTCAAAGGTTTGCTTCCCCATCTGTTGCTCTGGTGTGGAGATCAAACAGCGCAAAGTGGCAGAAAATAAGGCCTTGTCTCTAATGAGGCCACATATGGCATTTGATGAAATATTCACCAGTGTGATTCGTAGGTTTACGTTTAATGCCTGCTTTCGGGATTTCCTTGTAACATTCCTCCAGTGTGATGTAACTCCAGCAATGTACAGTATAAAGCTGTTTACACTGAATCATTTGACATTTTACTGGGGAAATACCTCTGAAGAGAGTGGTTGGTGTTGTCTAGACACTATCAGCTCTCACTGCAATGATTTTGGGTTTTGCTACTTTAGATTCTTATATGTTATTGTGAGATGATACAGTTCAAATGACTTATGTACATGTACTTATGTATTACAGTATGGGTATTATATGGGTCTTCAGGTACATTCCATACCAAAATGTATTTCTTTTTATGTATATATACATATGTATATAAAAGGAAATATATACATATTTCCTTTTATATACATATTCCCTCCAACACCCCCCTTCTGCGGAGGACTGCTTTAATCCTATCTATCTATCTATCTATCTATCTATCTATCTATCTATCTATCTATCTATCTAGGGAGAAGGAGAGAGGGGGAAAAAGGAGAAGGGGGATAGAGAGAGGGTGAGAGAGAAAAAAACAAATTAAAAAATAAAATAAAAAAAAACAGATAATCTGCTTCAATGTCTGCTGAAGAGAGAAAACAACAACCAACATCTGTACGTTAAAACGTTAAATGTTATTGGACAACACACACACCCAGCATTACAACACATTCTTCTCAGCCCCCAGCTCCAGATGGCGAACAGAGAACGGGGGTGTGAATAGACCCCGTGCCTCCCTTCGCCCGCACAGATGTGGTGTTGGTGTGTGTTGTTCTAAAGTGCTTTAAAACAGGGGAAGGGCATGGTGCTAACCACCCTCTGCCAATCAACAGCTGGTGTCAGCTCGTCCCCTCCCCAGAACCCTCAGTGTCTATGTGTGACTTAAAATTGAGAAGTGTGCACTGGCACCAGAGGTAAGGCTGAGTAAACAGACGGCCCTCCAGATGCCATTTTGTGTGCCCACACCCAAGGCCCTAAATGTATGTGTCATGAGAGAGCAAGTAATGAGAGTGTCGAAGTTGTGATGTGTGATTGAGACTCAGGTGGTCATGAGGGGACAGAGGAGGAATACCCCCCCTGCCTGCCAGCGACGCACCTGCACCTCACAGCCCTACATGTGTGTTGGTGTGATGGAGCAGGAGGAGGGAAGCATTTAGGGATGGGGAGAAAACGATCGGGGGGGGGGCAAAGAACCCCCCCCTCTGGAGCCAGCTCCTCCACTGACCCCCATAAGTACCATGTTCCCCGAAATCCACCCAGGGTGGGGGGCCCAGGTCCATCCAGACCAGGGCCCAGAGCAGCCGCACCACCGGGCACCACAGAGCCTGGGGCACCGGACCCCACCACAGTGGAAAAACTATACCCATCCCACCATTCAGTCAACTCCCAGACTTCATAAGACAATAGACACCCAGGTTGAGTCCATTCTCCACATCTATTGGATCCCCCCCCCCCACCCGCAGAGTGGATACCCCTAAGGCTCCCTGCCAGCTAAAGAGGCCCCCAGCCCCTCCAATGTGCCGAAGGCCCCCACGCCAGGGCCGGGCCCCAGTGCACACGCCAACCCCCACCCCGGTGACACACCCACAAGGACCCAAGCCCCCCCGGCCCAGCCGGAACCCCAGCCTGAAGGCAGACTGCCCCCAGAACCCCAAGCCCACCCCGGACCCCCCCAGGAGCAGCACAGCCGCCAGGCTGCTAACCTACATCCGCCGGCACAGGCTACCCCAGTAGCGCTGCATGCAGCCACCAGAAAGACACCATCTAAGAGCCACCAAAGCCCCATCCAGGCCAGGACCACAGCCCAACGCCGAAACCCCCAAGAAACCCCCCCCCCGAGGCCCCCCCCCCCCAGGGCCCCCCCCCCCCGCCCCCCACAACGCCCAAACCACCA
>JABFEA020000010.1:25661753-25673340 GCA_019775915.2 Cyphomyrus plagiostoma | reverse complement strand
TACTAGACTCTGCAACAGCTTCTTCCCTAAAGCCATCAGGCTTCTAAACACTCAGGAACTGAACTGAGACACACACACACACACACACACAGTGATTTGCACTGCAACTTGTTTGTTGCAACTTGCTGCACTTTAACGTGTTCTTTGCTGCAGTTACCTACTGCAGCCGAACTCTCCGAAGTGCTCATTCATGAGCTGTTTCAGTTTACGGGGATCCCTGAGGATCTCGTGTCCGATCAGGGCCCTCAATTCGCCTCCCGGGTATTCAAGGAGTTCTGCGTGAAGTTAAACATCTCCTTGAGTCTAACCTCTGCTTACCACCCGCAGTCCAATGGCTTGGTGGAACGCACCAACAGGGAAGTGGCCAAAGCCTTGCGACTGCTGGTGCGCACAGACCCTGCAAGGTGGTCCCATATCCTAATCTGGGCCAAGTATTCCTTGAACTCCCGGATCCATCCAGCCACCAACCTCACTCCTTTCCAGTGTGTTTTAGGCTCCCAACCTCCCCTGTTCCCTTGGGACGCTCCCGCAGGGTCTGTGCCCTCCGTTGAGTCCTGGTATCAGGAGAGCCAGAAAGCTTGGAGGTCCATCCAACAGGTGCTGCGATCGCAGGCGGAGGAAATGAAAACGCAAGCTGACCGACACCGGTGCCCCAGGTTCCCTTACTGAGTTGGGCAAAGGGTATGGTTGTCGACAAAGAACCTCAGAATACCTGGTTGCCGGAAGTTCACCGCTAAGTACATCGGGCCCTTCCGAGTGCTGCAGCGGGTGGGACCTGTCTCCATCCGGTTACAATTGCCTCGGGTGTACCGCATTTCTCCCACCTTCCACATGTCCCTCTTGAAACCTGTGAAGTACAGCCCTCTGCGACCATCGGACCAGCCCATGGAGGAAACGCCGCCCGTGCCGCCCACCGCACCTACCTGTGTGATCAGCGGCATCCTAGATTCCCGGTGGAGACAGGGCCGCCTGCAGTACTTGGTGGACTGGGAGGGTGCCGGTCCGGAGGAGCGTAGCTGGGTACCCGCAACTGAGGTGGAGGATGCTGCCCTGACGACTGCTTTCCACCAAGCACACCCCTCCAAGCCGGCGCCCCGAGCAAGGGGCCGTCCCCGCAAACGGCGAGGGCCTCCTGGAGGCGGCCGTTAAGGGGGGGGCTCTGTCACGTCCACGCCTGCTGGAGGCGTGTCTGACCAGGTGTAGCTCCTCCAGCCCACTTACCGTCACGTCAAAAGGGAGACAGACCCCACAGACCAATGCGAAGTATTTAGCCAATGTTATTGAGCCTTACCAAGCGTTTTCTCGTCTTTCGTCTTCCCGATCTCCCACTCCCCCTTGCTTACCTGCGTTTCGACCTTCATCGTGTTTGCTCTCCTTCCACAGCCCCGTTCCCGTCCTTGACCTGCCTTCCCTGCTGAGCCCGGCTCCTGGTGTCCTGCTTCCTGTGTGTGTGTCCGTCTTGTCTCTACTCGTCGGACTGATCCCCTGGCTTTTGACCTCCCTACCTGCCTCACGACCTCGATTCTTGCTCAGTGTTTTGGACACCGTACTACCCCGAGGCGACGCTCCTCAACTCCCCGCCTCCGCTCCCCAGCCTGGGACGGCTGTGCGCCTCAGAGCCGCCTCAGAGCCGTGACTACTCGAGCGGCTCGGTCTGCTGCAGCAATTCGTGTACTGGCGGTACCAACCGGAGGTACGTTGGGACCCTGCAGCCCTGGAGCTGTCAGCAATATCCACTGACCCAGGCAAAAGCTTCCTGAGGGGCAAAAGCTCCTTTGCCGCCTACTCCACTTGATCAATGAGGGACGGAAGGAGTATGTCGCGCAGAGCCAGGGGGCGGCGAGCATTTGTTTGGGCGCCTGCTCGCTCGTCCCCGCCGGGGAAGACGATGGTAAGCGAGGGAGCTCCCCGATCGCGTGGGCGAACGCCGCCGCTACCAGCTGGGAATGCCTCCGCGCTGTGCAAAAGCCTCCGTTGGAGGCGTACTCCTATCGGCCAGTTCGCATCGCCGGGAAGTGGATCAGCCTGGTGAGCGACGTGATCCCGCGGATCCCAAGGGCTTTTAAAGGGGCAGTGCCTGAGCAGCTGGTGCCAGACCTGCACCTTTGGAAAGGTATCTAACACTGTCTGGGTTTTTTTTTGGTATCCCCCTTTTGATCTCCGCAAGGAGATCACTTTTGGAAATCCCAGTTCCCCTCCTGAGTGATGCCCTCTGCGTCCTCCGGGGAGGCGAGGAGCGGCATCATGTGCGGACCAGAGAGGTCGCGCTTTTCTATGGCCGAGGTGATAAGGCGCACTGACAAGGCACGTAAGCATGGAATACAACAACACCCACAAGTAACCAAAATGCCTGCAAAAATACCCATCGAAACCAACAGCGATGTCATCAAGACTTTCCACTGACCGAACACGGAGGTCATCCAGTCGTCCCACAGGTTGTCTATCCCTGAATGTTCATGCATGGTTTTGGACAGGGTTCGCAGCCCCTCTAACGCTTTGGTCACTGATCCGTCCGGGGCGGTGTTGTTGGGGATAAAAGTGCAGCAGACATCCCCAAACATGGCACACACACCCCCTTTTTCGGCTAGCAGCATATCTAGGGCGAGGCGGTTCTGGACTGCCATCAGAGACGTCGGACCTAGCTGTTCTGCTAGTCCCTCTGCCGCGTCTCTGGTTAAATTGGATAAGCGAAGGACATTGTAATGGACGTAATTTATCCTATCAACATTTTTATTGGGGGTGACGGGAAAAAGTGCTGCCACCAGGGGAATATTTTTGAACCCTGACGCCACTTGATCTGCCAATTTGAACTTGTTTGGAACTCCCTGTGGCACTCCTATTGCGTCTATGTAGGTAGGGGAGTTTAAGGTGGGGTCAAAATTCAGGGTGCTACGTTTCTTCACCACTTGTCTGCGACGTCTGCGCGTTAAGGACGTCAGAGAGACTGGTTCGGCACGCACTGCTTTTTTCCCTATCAACACTAGGGGGCCCCTAATCGCGTCAAGGCACATATTCCTCTGGCCTTAACAGGAAGCTGCGTATGGAGTTTCTGGCCCCCGCAGTAATAGTAGAGTCCTGACCTCATCTCGTGTCCAATGATGCTATTTTCAGTCCCGTCATGAAAAGTCACCTGGCACCAGTCTTTGGGAATTCTCCCTACGTCGGAGTTTCCTGAAAAGTTGAAACATGTATAATTTCCACCCCCTTTATGGGGGGTGAAAGGTCCTGGCCTGATTCTGTCGGGAGCTGGTGGGAATAGAGAGGCTAAGGTGGTGCAGTTGGGTGGGCTTGGTTCACGGGTCAATGCCAGCATGCAGGAGTAACCCCAGTGGTCGGAGGGGTATAAGGGAGCTGGTTCAGTGAACAGCTGTGGCCTTGCGGAGGCGCAGGCCACACACCCCTCCATGTGTTGTTCGCGGGCCGTCTGAGCCACCCAGTCCAACCATTGGTTTCCATCCTTATATCCGGTGGCCAGCTCGAGTATGTCTAGGGGATTTAGCCTGGTGTAGTCTACCTGCACAATTCGGGTGTCATTCGTATCCCTGAATTTTGGGGCTGGCGGGGTTGGTGCATGCTGGGGAACTGCCGGAGGGTCGAGTAACTGAATGCGGATCGTCCCCCTAGGATCTTTCCCTTTTACGTCTGGCCCCAGAATGAGGCAGACATTGGACTGGTACCCAACCCATCGAGATCCTTTCCCCGGTTCCCAGTTAGTTAAGGAGAGAGCCAGGGGATTCAGACCAGACTTCCCCGTGTACCCCTCCCTTGAGAACGTGAGCTCAGACTTCCAATACATGGGGGTCGGCACCCAGACTCCAGTATATCGTATCACTTTACTCCGCTTGGTACATGGTACATAGCCATATTCCCAATTGATACAGGTTGCGCTAACTAATTGATCGAAGCATAACTATACATCATAGCCCCGTTAAGTGGCATTCTGCCCCTGGCAGTTAATTACATTGCATAAGTCGAATAGAAATATGGTGGTCGATCCTTTTGTGTAATTCAGGGTTAGACTGGGCCCTCCTTCTGCCTGATCAGTGGAAAGCAATGCAACCATAAGCAGTACAGGATATATGCAATACACTACATGACATATGAAATGCACAATTCCCCCCAAAGTCCCCCTTTTTGCCTGTTCACCCTTCATCCTGGCGTGGTCTCTACTGGTGGGATGAGGCGTCAGTCGTCTTCAACCGGCCAGGGGTAGACTACCCTGCCGGTTCCTCAGGTTGGGGATTATTCTGCCCTTCTGTTGGGACCTGAGCTGGTGCTGGTTCAGCTGAACCTGGCGGCCTTGCGCTGCTGGTGAGGCCTTCCTGGCTCTCGACGAGATGCCTGCTGGGCTCTGCTACTGCTGCACACTGGCTCCAATGGTACCATGTGTCTCCTTTCCCCCTCAATCGCACCGCGTGAGACGTTCTCTCCACGACTTGGAAGGAGCCGGTCCACCTGGGCTCCGACCACTTCCTTTTGATGACTTTCAACAGGACCCACTCCGCCGTGTGAGGCTCGACTGGGCCGGTCCCTGGAGCCGCCTCTTGGACCTGCCGGGAGAAACCTGAAACGAGAACTTGCAAGCCATCATAATACGCTCTGTGGGTTTGCCCCCTTTTTTCCTCAAGGGTCCAGGCTAACTCTTTCGGTGGGCCAGGAAACTGCCTTCCCGTCTGTAGCTCGAACGGGGTGAACCCAGTTCCCCGGTTTATCGAGCACCTCACGGACATCAATGCCAGCAGTAACGCGTCGACCCAATTCATTTTGGTCTGTACACAGATTTTAGCCAATTTTTGTTTGATCGTCTGGTTCATCCTTTCCACTTTCCCTTGGGACTGAGGATGGTACGCCTTTTCCACCCTCCGAAGGTCCTCGTTTTTGAAATGAGATCCGTTGTCTGACCGAATTCTGTTCGGAAACCCATGCAGTGGTATGTACTGATTAATTAGGAACTTGATCACCGATGCCCCGTCTTCCTTTCTAGTGGGCCAGGCTTCCGGCCATCCTGAGAACGCATCCACACACATCAACACATACCTCAGCCCTCTTACTGGAGTTACCATGTCTGTATAGTCTATGACAATTTCTTCTCCCGCCCCGGCGCACCTGGGGAACTGCCCGTGCTCTGGTTTAATCGTAGGACACGAATTGTACATGGTGCAGGCGACGCAGTTCCCCACATACTCCTGCACCATCTCTCACAGGAATGGATGCCACCAACCTGCTAAATTCTCCATCATCTGCCTGATTCCAGCATGCCCCACCCCATGGGCTTCTTCTAACACTAATTGGCTAAGTCCTGCTGGGAGAGCTGGTTTTCCTTCTTTGTTCTGCCACAGACCCTCTTCTCTCCATCCCCCTTTATTGCCCCACATTGACTTCTCCTCCGGGGACGCTTTTTCCTGCTCTACTTTGATCTTTTCTAATGTTAACCGGAGATCTTGTTGGACCTCCTCCTCCACCGTAACTAATTGTTTGGCTACAACATACCCCGCTGCTCTTTTGGCTTCCTCATCTGCAGCGTGATTGCCTCTTGCGATCGCTGTCTCGGTTCCCTCATGTCCCTTACACTTTACTATGGCCACTTTTCTGGGAAGCGTTAGAGCACCTGCTAGCTCCCTCATCTCCGCCTCATGCTTAATCGGTTTGTTTCCTGCTGTTAGAAATCCTGCTCTCAACCACTGACTCAGCTCCACATGCACCGCCCCTACGGCGTATGCTGAGTCTGAATAGATTGTCACGTCTCTCCCTTCTGCTAGTTTCAGGGCCTCGATTACAGCTCTCACTTCCGCTCTTTGGGCGGACTGCGCCCCCTCTAATTTTTCCGCTTTCAAAGTTACGTATTGCTGTCCCTGCCTAGCAACTACTGCATACCCTGCTTGTAGGCTTCCTGTGTCTGTCCTGAAACAACACCCATCCGTAAACCAGTCCTCTGTCCCTTCTATCTTTTCTGCTTCTAAGCCCAAGCGCACCTTTTCGTCTTTCTGGACCCTATGCTCGCACATGTGTGGTTCTCCCCCACCCATCCTGTCAGCCATGTTAATTCCTTCATGGGAAAAGTTCAAATTTGGGGCCTCTAGTATTTTACTGAGCCTCTGCTGTCTGAGCAAAGTCATGGAGAACGTCTGTGAGTTCACATAAGCCACCACACTGTGTGAGGGTAGAACGTGTAGAGTGTGTCCCATCACTATGTGTGCTATTTTCTGAATGATCTTGACTATTCCTGCCACGTGACTGGTGCATTCAGGGTGTCTTTTTTCCGTGGTATCGAGTTTAATGCTGACGTACATCAGTACTCTCCTTTCACCCTCCTTTTTCTGAAACAGGATGGCGTTAACAACGTCACCTGTTTCAGAAACATCTAGGTGGAAAGGAAGTGAGTAATGTGGGAGGGCCAATTCCGCAGCTTGGGCCAGTTGTTGTTTTAAGGTGATGAAGGCTGCCTCAGCGGCTTGGTCCCAGTTAAGGGGCGCACTGAGCTGGCGTAGGCCGTGCTCCCGGACTAAGGCCCTCAGGGGCTGTGTGAGCCCTGTGTAATCTGGGATGTACATGCGGCTGTATCCTGTGAGCCCTAGGAAGGACAACATGTCCTTTACTGTGGTGGGTTTTGGGTGGTATAGGATGGATGAGCGATGAGCTGGGGAGAGACCCGTCCCTGCACTTGATAACACCCGACCTAAAAAGGAAACAGCTGTCCGGGCCACCTGCAGTTTGCTCTTACTGACCTTAAACCCTTTTTCCGACAGCCGGTGCAAAACTGACCGAGACGCATGCAGAGCAGTTTCTGCTGTGGGAGCCGCTATTAGTAGGTCATCCACGTATTGAACCAGCGTGACACCGTCCGGGAGAGGACACCCCTCCAACGCCTGCTTTAGGACCTGATTAAAGATACCTGGAGAAAGAACAAAACCTTGGGGCAGGCGAGTGTACCGCAGCTGACAGCCTCTGTACGTGAATGAGAAGATATCCCTGCACTCCTCCACTAAGGGCAGACAGAAGAATGCGTTAGCCAAATCAATGCAAGTGAACCATTTCTGTTGCGGAGTAAGGTTAGTGAGGGCCACATAAGGGTTCGGGACAGGAACCGTGGGGGTCAGTAAGAGGTTGTTAATAGCACGCAAATCATGTGCCATCCGGTACTTTCCTGTGCCAGCCTTCGCAACCGGGAGAATGGGAGTATTCCACTGAGCTGCGGATGGCTCTAAAACCCCTGCTTGTAATAAGCCCTCAATGGTCTCAGCTATCCCCTCCTCGGCTGTCTGTTTGTGTGGGTATTGTGGTAGCCACAGGGGACCTTCTCCTGGCCGCAGTCGAAATTGCACGGGCGGACAGGAGATGAGGCCCACGTCTGTGGGGCTGGTGGACCACAGAGAGTCCGGTACGGTTGCCAACAGGGCTGCCGCATCTGGGTGGTCCATCTTTTCCCGCCCGTGGGACCTAGTTATCTGATCATGTTGCAATACTACGGTATCCTGTGCGGTGAGTTGTATGCAGTAGGTGCCGCAGGAGGCTGAGAAGGAAACTTGCGGGACCTGGGTTTGAACCCAGTCCCTGGCGTCTCTGGCCCGCTTAACCATTGGGCCTAAGTCTTTGGCCTGGTATTTCGGGTGGAGGGCCAGAGAAATGTGTGAAACCGCTTCTTGTTCCATCATATACCAGGGCAATTGCTCAGGGGTCAACACGGTGGCGGAGGCTACCCCATTTGGACCAACGTATATATTCTCAGAAGCAACTTGCCATTTCTGGCCTTCCAGCTGATCGGAAAAGAGTTCTTCATACCATTCAGTACTATCCCTATCATAGAAAAGGGTGACATGGGGAGGGTCTGGAGGGGAGATATAAGGCTCCAAGAGCGAAATCCAGGGACGCCACGCGGAGTAGGCCGTCAGGATGCCCTCCAGACTGGGCTCTAGGGATCCCCAGTAAATGTCTGCCATGCTCTGACCATGAGCCGGACCCGCGAGCCACTGTCCCACCCCTGCAGTCCGAGCGTCACACTGGAGACGCGTGCCTTCAGGCAGGGTGACCACCAGTCCATCCGCGCTGCAAAGGATGTATGCCCCCAGTCTCAGCAACATGTCCCATCCCAGGAGGTTCACTGGGACGGAGGGAGACACGAAGAACGGGTGCAAAAGGGTCTGTCTCCCCACCGTCACCTTCACTGGCTATGTCACTGGCAGTCTCTGTTCCTCCCCTGAGAAGCCCACCACGGTCACTGTGGAGGTAGACAAAAGATGTTGACTGGGAGCAGCGTTAAGGGTGGAATACGTAGCCCCCGTGTCTACCAGAAACGGCAGTTTTCGATCCATGACCAGGAGGGAGAGCATGGGGTCTGCCTCCCGGGCCTCTCGCGGGCACCGTCAGTCCCGAATTCCGTCTCCGTCCCACCCGGTCCATGCCGTGGAGGGGTACTGTCCTGGCACAGGGAAAGCTGGGGGATGAGCCGCCACCCCCTGTTGGACGGGGGCCGGTGCTTGAGCCCTAGGGGGTCCTCCTCTGCCTTGGCCTCTGGACGGTCCTGCGTATGGACAGCTTTTCGCCCAATGGTCCCCTGCTCCACACCTGAAACAGACACCTGACGGCGGTCCTCTTCTCCATCCCCGGCCTCGACCTCCCCTACCCCAGGCCCCCCGCCCTGGTCCCCATTGTTGGCCCCACCCACCCTGTTGGTAGGTGGGGGCCCCGTCCCATGGACTGGGTGGTTGAAATAGAGGTCCTTCTGGAGGCACTCCAGCCACCATCTGTTTCCCTTGCCCTTTTCTTTTTCTCATCATTCACCTTTTTCCTTGCCTCACCCACCTGCAGCTTTAATAATTGTGCTTGCAATTGTTTAAGTTCACTGTCCTCTTTCTGTACTTCTTCTGTAGCTCTCTGTAGGTGATGTACTACGTGTCTATCCCATATATGAGACTCCGCGCCTGGCAAGTCGGGGCTGTTTAGTATCGCAGTCCTCACTGTCTCTGGCACTCCTTCCAACACTGCCCGCCTAAACCACTCTCGCTGTACCCCCTCCTGTCCCGGATGGCACCCCGTTCGACGGGTCCAATCCTCCTTGCACTTGTCCAAAAATTCTCTCGGATGCAATTTAGGGTCCCATGTAAATTTTGGGACCGCTGCCGCACTTGGGGCGGGGAACATCTCCCGCATGGCGTCACTCAGTTTCGTCACTACCGAGGTCAGTTCCATCTCATCTGAGCGGGAAAGGGTGCCTGCACGCCCTTCTACGTCCAGTAAGTCATGTCTAGTCATGCTACGGGCGGCCAGTGCCCGGAAGTCCCTGAGTGCCAGACGATGGCCTTGGGTAAGTTGATCTATCCACTGGCCCCCTCCCTCGGCTGGGGAAGGCAACTTGTCAGCCAGCGCTTGTACGTCTCCTATGGAGAATGGCTTGTATTTATCCCTTCTCTGCCCTGCGTCCCGCAACAGAGGAAGCATTCTGCCTTTGCTTTGCGACCTAGTGGTCATGTGATGCTGTATCTCATTTTCGGCTGTGTGGAAGTCTATTAAGTCATTAGTTCTGTCTTATCTGGCTCAATTCTTCCCTAAATCGTGTCATTCTCTCCTCTGGCGTATCTTCGGGCGGGTCCTCCTCCCACACCCCAGACACTGTCCCTGACATTTTAATACTCTTTGTCCTCGACTTCCCTTCATCTATCCCTCGTTCCTCGGTGAAAATTGGCTGGCTTTTCTCCCTGGACCAGTTTCCCAGTTCCTCACATTTTGCCCTGTACACCCTATCCTCAAATGCCCCTCCCTCTGGAGGTCATACTCTCGTCGGTCCCTGATCTGTCAATTCCTCTAAGTCCTGATCTTCCACCGTCCCATTGACTGAAACCCTAACGCTTGTCGACCCATAGTCTGACTCACATTCCTGGCTTCTACATTTCAACATGTAAATCTCATCATTGCTTACTTCACGACTGGGTGTCTGCGGGTTATTTTGAATATGGATAGTTCCTGACGTTACGGTAAACACGGGACACAGATGCGCAGCCGGCCCGGAGGGAGCAGATGGCAGTGTATCCGTTCGGCAATACGCCGGGGGCCAGTCCAAACACACATTGTCCTGCACTTCGGGCGACTTTTTACGGTCCATGGGACCTTTACGTAAGTGGTCAATTCCCTGCCAGAGTAAGGCTAATTTCCACCATGCCACACGCTCTTGTTCCTGTCTCTTTTCCTCCTTTTCCCATTTTCACTTTTTTTATAAGTCCTGCCTGCTTCTTTTTATTAATCGCCTCGTCTCTGTGACTTGTATGTTCCTTTTCTTTTCACCACAATAATTCTCCCAGAGATCGCCTCTGTTCTACTTTGTATCCAGCACACCTTATCACTGCCTGCATTCTTTCCTCTGCCTCAGTGACTTCTTTCTCTCTGTCTTTCCCTGATATCGACTTCGACACAGTTACTTTCATCACTTTTATTTGTTCTGACAGGGCTTTCCATGGACCTTCGGGCCCATTCCCCCATCCCCTGTCATCCAATTCCCTATCAAATTCTCCGTCCATTCCTCACTCCCTGACTCTTGTATTAATTTTCTATACACTTCTCGAGTATTTTTCCACCCACACCTATGACAATTTTCCTGCTTCTCAGAATGACCAACTACTAAACACAATCTTCTCTCCACTATTACCGTTGATTGATGTTACAAACATATATTCCCTTTTTATTCCGTTCTGGGACCCGGTCCCTTTTATTCTCTCGTTGTGGGACCCTGTCCCTTTACTGTCTCCCTGAGGGACGCTGTCCCTTCTATTTCCCGAGGGACCCTGTCCCTTTTATTTCCCGAGGGACCCTGTCCCTTTTATTTCCCGAGGGACCCTGTCCCTTTTATTTCCTTTTTTTCAAGGGCTTTACACCTCGGGCCCTTACCCGTTTTAGAGAATTTCGGGGGTCCTGAATTCCCCGGGATATTCTAACCCAGCTGCTGGACCCGGTCCAGTCTTTCTACCGCTCGTCAGCAAATAGTGCGGTTGCCAAACCAAGGACACTTTTACCCTTTATTCACACAGTTCTTCTACCTGAGACTGCCTACTGCCGCGTCTCACAATTACTCTCTTTCCCCGGTCTCCAAAATTTACCGACGATCTGGAAGGACACTTTTCAGGCTACTTAATTTGGTATAATCAATATGCAGATTTTGATTAAACAGGCTCTGCTTACCTTATTTTTAGGGTACCCTCGTAGCCGTCTTATGTCCGAACAGGTCACGTTGATTAATGCCGAATAATGATCATCTTCTCATCCCGGACGAGCCCCCATTTTGTCGGAGTCGCCGCTCCACAAAGGTCCAGATGAGAAGAGATCACAATTGGAGACTTGCGGTGGTTATAATAAAGCTGTTTATTCACCTGTTGTCGTTGCGAATCGATTCGGGAACAGACAGTACACACAGCGTTTCAAGGTTGATGCGCAGTTTGCTCAAGTCTGTTCAAAGCGGCTGTGTCTGTATCAGCCTTTTGTACCTCGCTTCTGAAACACTTCCTCTTTTGTTTTTGCACCTTGACCTAGTACCTTTCCATTTGTACAACAGTTTATTTTGCACGTCTGTTTTTCTAAGTAACTCAAAACAAGCTTATTTATG
>JABFEA020000010.1:25623325-25656312 GCA_019775915.2 Cyphomyrus plagiostoma | reverse complement strand
ACTCCTCAATTTTGCAAATTAAACCACCCTGAATGGAAAAAAAAATGGGAATGAGTTTAAATATAGAGAATAAGTTAGACTTGAATGCACAAAAACGGTGTAAATAACCAATGAGTTCTGGAACCCCCCCCCCCCCAACACAACCTCCTTTGGTCATACAGAAGGCTACCATTAGCAGAGCAGGAACTGTCACATTTCTGGGTGCCACCATTAACAAGACCTCAAATGAGACACAAACATCACTTGCATCACTCAACAGCACCTATACTTCTTGCATCAGCTAAAAAAATTTAAGCTGTCGTGGAAGTTCATGGCCAAGTCTGCTCAGCCACAGTACGATCAATAATCCTCTATTTGTGTCTGGTTTGGCTCTGCAACACCGCTCTCTAAGAGGAGACTACAGCGTATTGTTCGATGTGCTCGGAAAATCATTGGCTGTCAGCTCCCCCTGGTTGAAGCCCTATACTCATCTAAGATGAGGAACAAAGCCAAGAAAACAATGTCTGACCCCCTGCATCTTGGCCACTTCCTTTTCCAGTGTCTTCCACCTTGGCAAAAGCAGATAGTAAGAGCCTTAAGCACAAGGACCAATTGTCACCTTAACAGCTTCTTCCCCCAATATGCCTATGTCATGACACCACGTGCACCAAAAGAAATTCCTTTTCCTTCTCTGTACTCGGCAAATAAAAATGATTCTGATTCTGATTAAGAGATGTTAACCAAACACAAACTAATTTCTAAGTTTACTTAAAAGGAAAACAAACTCAACATGTTGTTCCTTGTACATCCTGTAAGTTCCTTACCTGTGTTTAATTGTAGGTTTTTTATTTTTTGCTTCCATTCCATTCATGGCTTTGTATCCTAAATTTTACAAGTCATTATGTGTTGAGCCTATCCTGTGACCTATGTGAGTGGCCTATGCCAATTCCAGTATTATTCTTGTGTGTCGGTGTGTTCACATTGCTCTTCAATTATACCACTAAAATTCTATGTGATATATAGTTTTTGATGTTGCATTTATTGTCTTCCCACTTTGCGATATATTCAATTGTTGAATCATGCACTTGAAACAGAAAAAAACAAACATTTTATGAAGTTGCTTCATAGCTTTTTTATAGCTTCTGCACTGAAGCTATTTAAGATATCCCAGCATGCTCGCAAGCCATATTTATAGCCTTGTAAATGTGTATGTCTTGTTTATATTTGTTAGGGTAAACACTTGTTATTCTGTATATTTGATTGTTGTGTGAGCCTGTGTCTCTACTCGGTCTTCACCTTATCCCCATGTGTCTCTAGCCATGGTGTAATGACCTACTGTGTGTGAGCCTTCCCTTCCATTATGAGATTTCCCTGTGTTTTCATGCCATGTGAGGTTGGAGTTTGATCGTTGCTTATTGTGCGGTCCTTTTGAGGACTTCAAGTAAAGAGCAACTTTGTGTCAAACTGCCTCACTCATCTCCTCTCTGCCACTGTGACACCTTGGTCTGCCAAGTGCCACATTGGTGTCATGCCAAATGCGACCCCACTGGCACTGCTGGAGCGAGTTCTCTCTGACATCAACTGGCAAGTCCACTCCAGCCTGGCAGACCCCCAGGCAGCAGTGAAGCAGCAAAGCAGGAGAGGCAGCAGTTCCAGGGAAATGACAGCTTGGACGGAGGAGCTCGTCTGTTGGGACTGCCGCAAGGGGGGGCACTAGCCACACTCTGACCCAAAAGCCTGCCCCAAACTTGCCAGCAGATGAGCGGCTGCAACCGTGACCGTTAGAGGCAGCAGACAGAGGCTGCTCTGGTTTAGTATGAGGCGGCCCACCAGGCTCAGAGGCACCACAAGCAGGAGGAGGCGGAGCAGCAACTGCAGGATGTGTTGAAAGAGGGGGTACATGAGGAGACTGCCTGCTGGAAGTGCGAGCACAACTCAGGGGAGCAAGAGGCAGAGGCTGTATGTGTGACTGCGAGGAGGCAGCTGAGAGGCCTAGCTGACTCAGGATTGCTTCAAGCTAGAGGAGCATGAGCATGACCTGGAGGCCCAGCTGGCTATGGGGCTGCAGGAGGAGATGGCCTGCTAGGAGAGGCTGTGTTACGAGGCTTTGTTCTGCTATGGGCTACAGTATCTATATAACGAGTCCTGGTTATGTTTTCACTGCTCCAGACTTCCAGCAGACAAATTTGAAATAATGACAAGCTGCTAGATAGTCACTTTTAATCCATCTCCTAAAGTTAATGTCTATACTACGTTTAACTTTTTTTGTCTTATAAAGTATGGATAAAGGTTAAAGGATTAAGGTTCAGGTTAGTGAACCTGGCACTGTCATCCTGAGTGTTTAGTAGACCTGTTGCCACGATGCCTATGCTGGGTTTAAATTGCATGTCAGTTTAAATCAGCGATGTGAATACAACTAGGAAGTACACTTTGTCCACTCCCACACAAAAAAATGTGCTACTGTTGCAACCTAAAAATATTTGGTGATCTACATGTTATTGAACCAAAATAGATTTAAGTTATCGCAGGGAAATATATTCTAAATGCATTGTAATTTTATTTTGAAAATATTCTGTATGTTATCCCGACTTATTTTACTGCTAAGAGGTTAGAGCTGCGCATCAGATGATGTCATCTGTCCAAGCGACGGGAGAGGAGTGTGGAGCCTCGTTGATTTTTATTTTTTTTTTAACTGTGACAGCTCATCTCTCTGGCAATGAAAGATACCTTCAATGCAGAAGTGGGGAGAATAAATTTACCAAAAAGCAAGAGTCATGGGATGTAACACTACCAAGTGGACCATTCACAGCTCTTGCAGTCTGTGTTACTGAAATTTCTGGGGAGCCCACGTTGTACTTATGGCATTGATTTAACTGAGCTTTTGACTTTTTGAAAGATTTTTCAAATCTTTTTGAAAGGTTTATCTGATTAAGCTACAGTATGGAGTTAGCTTGCACTTACCCAGACATCAATGAAGTGGATTTGTGAGTATTTTAAAATGTAGGGTAGAGCATGGCTTTGGTTTTAGCGAATTGTGCTAGACTTAATTGTGTATTAGTATTTTAACATGAAAACAAATAAAACATCATTAACATTTGGCCTTAATCGTAACTGAGCTGTGCTGGCCCTGGACTGGAATGTAATATGTCTGTTATACAGCATTTGCTCTAGGGAGTTAATATTGTTAATGTTAATACTGTAGTGCGGGTGAGATCTGTGTACGCTAGCGTGCCTCACGAGCATGTGTATATAGTCCCGTGCATGTCAGTGTAAATAGCTCTTGTATTGTTGTTGTAGGATTATGGTTAATACTTGTGTTCCCGATTGTGGCGTGTGTGCCTGTGTCTTATGTGAGCCCTGTCTGATCCTCGTGTGTCCTTAACGTGTATAAATCTCCCACTGCATGTGTACCTTACAGTTCAGCGTCTGACCACCTCGTGTTTCCGCTGTTGTATGGGCTTTGGTCCCCGCTGGCTGCCTGTTATAGTCCTGTTAATGGCTGCAGTTAAAGATCGCGTTCTTCCTGACAAACAAGTCTCCTCGTCTTTTGCTGCTCTCGTGAGGCCTTTCGTCCACCCGGTGTTCTGTCAAACCACGCAACCTATCAAAATGTGCTCCGCAGCAGTTCTGCACATGCACAGTAAACATTTTGCCTCATACGCCACCGTGCCCATCGATCTGTGATACCTTAGAAGAAAACGCTGCCTGATGGTGATGGGCAACACAGACAATGCAGCACAACAACCAGCAGGATTGGTTGTGTGGAGTTTTATTGTTGATGGTATAATAAAGATTTTTCTGCCAGTGTTATAATTAACAAAAATTACTGTTGCCTAGCTAGTATATTATTTTGCAGTTTGCCATGGATTACCTTTTGAGGGGAAACATCAGTGCAGTCCGAACATCTCCAAAAGCTGTTACCAATGCACGACTTGAAATTGCTTACCAATTCAATTACACTTCAGTGTAAAGGTCAGTGGTATTACACATTGCATGAAAGCTGTGCCTTCAAAAATGTATTCTTACTCAAAATCCATGCGGATGCCACCACTTTGCTGCAAAATGATGCTGACAAAAGCATGGTTGAAATGGCAAAGTGTACCGTTAATGTGTTTTCTATCAGTTGACTCAGAAAAAAAAGCACAATGAAAATGCCTATTCCCTAATATTTTACCACCTTGTACTGTCATGGAAATGTTGTTTTCATCTTTGAAATGTTTTTAGTCATCTTTGTAGGTGCTGTGAATTCTGCAGCAGATGAACATTTTCACTGTGCCGAGTACAGCAAGGAAAATACTACCGTTAAAATGTTTAAAAGTGTACAAACAAGTAAAGTTTTGCCACTATTGTGACAGGTTCATTTCAAGGCTGTTGTCGTTTCTGCTCTAGTCTCCAAAGCTGGGCTTCTGTTCTGCCACTCATGGAGAAGGTTTCTTTAAAGCTTGCTCTTTTTACACGTTTTGTGAATCTGGCTCTTTTAAGGACATTTGTAAGTAAGATTTTTTTAACAGTAGTATTATATTGCAAATGGAGTCAGAAGTAGCTCAATTTGAAGTATGCATGTACTGGGAGCATGTTTTGATATGGCACACTTGTCATTCAAATTATGATTTCTTAAAAGTTGTGGGGTACAAACTTCAGTAAAGATGCCATAAAATACTATGGAATACTGCAGCCTGTAGTATTACATTGTAAATGTAGTCAGAGCAGGCCAATATGAGGTTTGTACTGGGAGCATGTTTTGATAAAGCACTCCTGTCAACCAAATTATGCATCCTTTAGGTGTGTGCTGAATAACGTAATTCATAATTTAAATGTTGGGCAGTTGTTTAAAGACTTGGTGAAATTGGCTATTCAAATTTTATTTGTTAGAATGTAAATATGCATGACTTTTAATAATAATAAATTATAAATAACCGAATAAGAACATCGCTGGAGCGTATTAAGTGGCATTGACCTTTGATAATGGCCATCAATAATGGAATGTTTCATTTCTTTATCATTATAAATTGAATCTATAATTTAGACAAAGGTTAAGAAGCGTATGCTCAGCTGCAATGACAAAAATAAATAATTAAATCATACAGCAATCCCTCTTCACTCGAGGCTCAGTTAAAAGCCATTTCCATGGTGGGTTTCGAGTTTCTCTTGCACAGATTTCCAACGGTGAGCTTATTGAACTATCGCGGGAGCTTAATTTACATTATAGTTGCCAAAGCAAATATAACGCGGTTTAAGCAGATGTTCCAAGTAAAGTATCCGTTAAATCAGAAGTGTTGTGCGCTTCTCTCGGGACTATATCAGATAGTTCGAGATTTTTTTCCCTTAAAATGGGAATATATATTTTCTAAAATATACAGAAAATATTAATATTTTCTAAAGCACTATGTTCACTTTAAAAAACTCCCTACGACAACTTTTTATATGTTATGTTAATTTAAGATGGAATGCGCACCTGGAAACTGTTGTGCTTCTTCTAATGTCCTTACGGTTAAGAAGCTTATATTATTATTATTATATGCATCTTTATATTTTAATTGTAATATATTCAATGTGTGTTTTGTCGACCCTCGCGCAGAGGGAAAGAGCGCAGCCTTATGCTAGCATTGTTCGATAAGGTAGCACTGATAAATAAACGGAGCTGTCGGTTCGAGGTACGGTAGCATGTTTCGAAAACTCCTCAGAACACCGGCGTTACAGTAGGCCTACCAGGGTGATGTTTTTCAAAACATTTACAGGATCGGTATTTAAATTTTTATTGCGGAACATCACATAAAACATTGTGTTTTCGGATCTTTTCAGTTTCATCTTTCGCCAGGAGCAGTCCTTTTTTGAGCAGGCTTTAACCCACAAGACGCTGGTAAAACAGATTTGGGACGCGCTGTTTGGTCGGATCGAGCGTCAATCAGCGATCGCTGCCTTGCACTTTTCCTGCTGGTCAACTTTGCTCTTTTTGATAGAGTTTGTGGGCTTTCAGTGCTCCACAGCACCAACAACAGGCGAAGGCGTGCAGATCTGCCGAAGGAGCACAATGATGCTGGAGTCTTAGAGCGCCCCTGTTCATCTGCAGCGAAGCATAGGAAAAAAGAAACGGAGCAGGGTGAGAGCGAGCATCCTGTACTCAGCCACAGACCGAGCGACGAGGGCTGGGCAGCGAAGCACATCGCTGGACCTGTAAATAATACGGGATTACCTTGTTGACTGAATAATATTACATTGTATCGTAAAAGCGATCTCGAAGCAAAATGTCATCTTTGGGTAAAGACAACAGTGGAGCTCAACACGCCAATTACGTGGGACCGTACCGCTTGGAAAAGACACTCGGCAAGGGACAGACAGGTTGGTATTTATTTATTCATATATTTTATGAAATATTCGCATTGTCGGTAACGCCTTAACGCGACCAGCTGTGAAGACTAAATTCAGCCGGTTTTGGTTGTGCTAGTTTTGTTTGCGGGGTAATAGGGTTTTTTTTTTTTGGGGGGGGGGGGATCGGGCTGTTGAACTGCACCTGCAGTAGGCTGTATATGACGATACAGAGCTCTCAATGGGACAACTAGGTATGCGTGATGTTCTTCAATAACTGCTGTCGGCCTCTGCTGGCTTGGTTATCCACAGTATTGTTTAAGTAAATAAACAATTGAGTATAATCTAATTTGACAATTTTGCCCCATGTAATCGTGTTTGCCTCTCTAGCTCCCGGTGTGATTTATGCATAATACAACCGAACCCCGTTTGCCAAGTATCTCGGAATATTTTAATCATAGGTGAGGTTTCTCTGCATTCTGCTTTTCAAATGTTGTACACATTGTTTCAGGGTAAGCGAAGTACTCACTTAAGAGTCGGGTTAAGGATTGTAGGTGACAAATGTAACCCTTGGAAAAAGTGCCGGTAACTTAACGTGACTGTAGCAGGTGTAGGTTGCCTTAGCAAAGTAGTTCATCTTCTGGGATGCTGTTGATAAATATTGTGCCAAAACGGATGTGCCGGAGCCTTTTGGGAAGAAAAAATATAGTAAAGATATGGAAAATTTGGGCTTAACCATTGAAATATCCGATTCAGTTCAAAGTTAAAATAGTTTCATAATTTTTCCCCTTACATTCGTTTGTGTATTAAACTCCCTTAATATTAAAAATGCTCTCTAAATGGCTTATTGTCGGGGAATTAACATAGCTGTGGTACTGGTAATATGAGGCTGGTTGGGAGCGGTGAGCATGCAAAGCACTGAGATGAAAAGGTGATGCAACGCTCATTGTGCGCCTACAGAAGCGACAGTCCCTTGTCACACTGTGCAATTTTCTGCCCATCTGCCGTCTTAAAGCGCCTGCGATAGACGTTATCTCTGCAGGCTCTCCAGAGCCGCCGCGATGTGTGTTCGCACATCCTGCAGTCCGCAGTTTCATTTCGGCGGATCCCATGAAGAGGTACCGCCCGAGCAGATCGTACTTCACCCACCCATACAGTGAAACGACCGCTGTCCGTTGTGTGGTGCAGGCGGGCATGGGCTTCATGACGATTTACATGACGGCTCCGTTCCTGCAGATGGTCATTGTTACTGTACAGGAAAATCGTCGCATAATGGTGGTATTAGCGCGACACTGTTAAATCGCCTTTATTTAGAATGTGCTTTTAGACTAACTCAGTTGAATTCAGCATTTTTTATGTCATGAACAAACACTTCTTAAGTAATTCAAAGTAACAGGATACAAAGTGATGTAATCATTACTTTTTAATAATTACTTATTTGACCGTGCTTATTTAACAACAGACGTTTAACCATGGATGTATCGTAAAATGACTTGTAACGTTTGTCTGGTAACAGCACATTTTTTGACTGTTCTCAGAATTGTTTCTGCAGACTTGACTCTTCTTGCCATTGTTTGTCACTTAGTCAGTGTGTTTGAACTGTGAATGACCCAGATGTGTTCCTCAGCAAGCATATTTGAATTATAAAATTGAATTATAAAATTAACACTCTGTTTATACTGACTCTTTCATAGATGTAGACCCAAAGAAGTGACTCTAGTCTAGAGCATTGACTGCTGTAATAATTATGGAACATTCAAGGATGCATGTGGATCATGGTATGATCGAGCAGTCACACTTGTTTAGTTAATGTGTTCCTGTGAAGAGAAATTTTGTGCAGTTCAAAGGACTTGAAGGCTTTATTCTTCACAAAGATTGTGTTGGTGTAGAGTTTGAGGAGATCTTCTGGGTTATTTGATGTGCTGCTGGAATTCCAGAAAGCCAGACTGGTGACTTTTTAATGAATAATGGCTTAAGAATTATGACCTTTAAATTTGGACATTTTTAAAAGTCTGTGCGATAATTGGCTTTGATCATCACGGCAGTGCTGTTCTGCTTTGGGTTATAATGCACGTGTGAATCGGAACCAGGGATTCATATCTCAGGCAGTATCCTGTTACCAAGTTTGTAGTTCAGGGAGAAACTCCCAAAGAGGCAGTTTTAGTGCTTAGGCTACTGGAACATCTTGGATTCTTACTCACCCTTCCACCGTATCGTAACACATATCGGACTGTATTGTATGTCAGAATACAGCTGATAAATAATGTTTAATCGACCTTTAAGTTATTAGGAAGATCAATTATCTTTTGGAAAGGTTATATACATTTTTTTTTCTTTCAGTTTTGTGAGCAAGCATGGCTTCAGTAAGGCAGGACCCGTAATAGTTTGTTTTACCACAATATTTTCATGTTTATGTAAAACAAACTATGTCTGAGGTGATTATCATATGCTAATATTTGTCACCTTGTCCTGTACTGCTCACTGTTGTGCTGTGATGCCGTTTTCATTCCCTTTTCAGGATCTTATCATGTAGACTGTAGAACTTTTAGTGTTGAACTTGTCTGGGTTGTATTTATCACAATATTCTTGAATGTTTCAAATGCTTTTTAACAAATACTCATATTGGTAATCTGTTTAAAATACTTCAGCATACGGAGTCCTGGAAAAGTATAAACATAACATCAACTACTGATGATATATCGGATAAGTAAAAATTATGAAGATTGTTGTTTATTTTTTTTTACATTTTTTTTGTTTGTTTTCTGTGGAAGTTGTTTTGTTGGTGAATGGAGGATTGGACTGATTTCTTGATCTGCTCACTTTCTGTCTCAGATTTCTGTGATAATGTGAGCTCAGTCTTCCCAAAGGTTCGTCTTTGCCTGGTAGAGTTGTGAGCCTTTTGCCGTATGGTTGTCACTTACTGGAGCACCTCTAGGTCATTGCAGTACTCTTTTATACTTATTCAGTCCAGACGTCGGGGGTGGTGGTGGGGGGGGGTGTTCAGCCAGGGATCTGGGCTCCTGGTCGGTGTGGAAAGCTAGCATCTACTCCGCTCCTGCGCTGCTTGTCTGGCTGTGCCCGGTCTCTCGTGCTGCCCGGCAGGAGGCCATCGTGGCACCGATGCGACACTACCTCTGGGCGTGGGAAATGGTAGTGGGGGGGGGGAAGGCGGTGCTGGGTGCTATGAGTTTGCTGTTGGAGGGGTTTCCATGGGAGCTTTCTGATGAATGAACTGCCACGCTCTTGCTGTCAGCAATGGTCCATATGTGCCATATGAAAGCTCATTATGGAGAAGGGTGGGGTGGGGGCAGGGGGGCTGGGTAACGGGTGCTGGTGGGGGCTGGGTGAGGGCTGCTGTGAAGTATCACCATTGGAGCATGAGCGGAGCTCCTGCCGTTAAGCTGTGGAAGGAACAGCCCTCCCCTCAGATACAAAAGAGGCTTACTGTGACTCCCTCTCCATTCACACGGATGGCTCAGCTCCTTCCTCCCATTCACATCGCGCCCTGACACATGGCCACCACTCTCATTATGCTCACTGACAGTGTTTCTGCCTGACGATGGCTGAAAACATGCTTTTACTCATTTAGTGGGCAATAGTCACTTTATGACAAATATTCCTTTTTATGGGTCTTGTGGGACATAAGCATATGTTTTTACAGTTACATGTAAGTTTGGCTAATATAGTTCAAGAAATTCTTGCTATTTGTGCGTTTCGTAGTGTATAAGCTGATTAAGAACAAATGTGTAGTGTATAAGAACAAATTATTATGGGTTTAGAAGCGACGTGATAAAATCCCCCACACCCTTTGCTGATAAAAGGACTGCAAGCCATTAAAAATTTATGTGGATTTTTTGCTTGCATATTAATGCTGCCAACCATAATTATGTCAAAGGGACTTTGGAGAAACTCTGTCATCACAGAGGCTGGGAAAGATCATTATTTACAAAAACTGCTCTTATATTTGTGTACAAAGTACTATTATTCAACATGGCCTGAAGTAGATATTTTGTCACAGATGCTCAAATATCCAACTCATATGAGGAGATTATGGCTTAGTCTTCTGATTGACTTAATGATCTTAACCCCTGGTACAGTCTTCCATTGTTTACCATGTGCTTTTGGACGGGCTTGATGGTTCTGAAGTCTGAAGCTAAATCTGCCGTGTTGCTATTCTCCCTTATTGTTCTTGAGGAATCTCAGCCACCTGCGCTGGAGTTGATGCTGTCCCTCTTGTAGAAATCACTCCCCCCAACCCCACCCCTGCCATCACTCCTGCCTCCCGAACCAGTCCTAACCAGTCTGCACATCACGGAGGTAGCTTTCCAATGAGAAGGCAAAGCACCTGGTCCCCTGAATGGCTGGCGTGAGGGCAGCATGTGGTGTGGGGTGGAAGGGGCGGCTGCTTTAGCATGTGGTGGGAGCCGTGGGGCAGCCATGCAGAGAGCGTGATCTGTGGGAGGAGGGGCAGGGACTCAAAAAACAACATTACACCACACTGTGGCGTTTGGGCAGACCCGGTGTTGCCCTGTGGATTATAGGCTCGGCACAATCTGGGGATTCAGTGGAAGTGCTAAGTGTCTGGAGCGTGCCCAGTCACATCTGACAGGCAACACAAACCTTGTCTTTTATTTGTGCCGTCAAATGAAATTTTATTTTATGGTTGGTAGTTCAAAAAATGTTGAGGAACCCACATACAGACACATTTCTTTGGGGTTAACCATTACCAACTTTACTAATGAAAGCCTGAAACAGTACCTCTAGCACCACAGGAATTGTCTAATTTGGGAAATAAATATCAGAAGTTATTTTCAGAGAACAATGACTGAAAAAGATCCCAAAAATAGTCTAATTTGTAGGATGCCATATATTGGTTAATGATTCACTTTCTCTCTTTGCATTGAGAGAGATCCATTTTTAAGTCACATATTAAATTAATCCCCAGATATGTTGCTGTTTTATTTTAGCTGTTCTTTGTCCACAAAGATCTACTGTCTGTTTATGAGATCTCAGGATAGGCAGCGTGTTCTGGGGACGTGTTTCGGCGTTCTCTGTTTGGGCTGTAATAAAGCACATCAAAAATACATGAATAAGCTCATAATATTTGTGGCATGTGGGTTTTACGAATGAATAGAAACAACTGTAGGGTATGAACTAAGGACTATTTATAGACTATTTCACTGTTTGGTTGACTAATCTAAATGATTAATTTTCCTCCAGAAAATCAAATTTACCGTTTAAGTTATTTTGACAACAAGAAGCTAGTTTAAATTTTTATTTCAGTTAAGTAGTTATGACATTTCTAATTATTATCATGGCCTTTTTCATTATGACCAAAATCTTTTTTTAAAACTTGCAAATATTCCTGCCTACTAAAGACAGGCCATTGCCAAGGTTGTATGATCTTAAAAGCTTTTTCCATCAGAGATCACAGGATATCATCTGTACATTCTCGCTAAAACCTTTAGCAGGAAGCACAGTGTGCTTGTTGAGCCAAACAAAAGGCAGCTTACCCCTCTGCACAGTGCACTGGTTTCACCAGCAGACCTTTGAATGATAAAACAGGGGAGGGATATTTGTTCCCTCTTTTAAAGCACCTGCTGATGTAGATTCATTTTATTTTACTTGTATTTGTTGTTTGTCTTCGCCTTTTGCAGTTTAAGCTTTAGCGTCGCAATTTGATTTTTGTAATACACAGATAGTAATATAATTGCATGCTGTTTGCTGTAACTGATTTATCAGACAGATGCTTATCCGTGATGCTTGTCATTGAGATTTGTGGAAGACTTGTTTACAAAGGGCTGTTTGCCGATAGTGGGAGTGAATTGTCCTTTTGGCAAGTATGTCATTCAGAACCGGTCAAATCTGTTCTGCTCCAGAGTATGAATACTATGTATGCCTCATTAACATGCAATATACAACAAATTTGCCTTTGCTATAAGTGGCAAACTTTAAGTAAAATTAAAACAGCAACCATATGCTGGATAAGCAGTATGAAAGGTGGGGCCAATGCCTGATGACAAAAAGTTCTGTCATCATAATATCAGTTATGTTTGGTCCCTTTACCTGTTGGCTAACTTATTAGCCTGGGTTAGCATTAACTAGATTTTTCTGTTTGATGCTCTGTTGGGTTATATATTCCTCATAGTTGAATTTTGTTTTTGCTAGCCTGACCCCACAGTTTTTTGGCTTTATTTTCCAAGGGTAACTTTTTGGATGCTCTTAAATGGACTCCTTTCACACTTCAGCCTTGCATTAGATAGGTCAGCAAATGATCCAGAGATGCTAGGAAGGAGGGAAATCAACTGATGTAGAGATTTAATCACTTAATTATTTAATAAAGGAGCTGAATTATCCGCAAGGCACTCAGATATACTTAGGACTAACGAATTGTTGACATAGCAACAGTAATAATATATCAAGGCATCCCTAAAACAAGAAGACCTGTATTCCTTTCCATTTTTCTTGGGTGCATTAGTAGACTTCATTACCATCATCGGGTTTATAAGTTCATCTGAGTGGATTTGGTCTATAGTCCTTTCCCATTAATAATAAACAGGTTAATAAACAGTAAGTATATTACCAATATATCCTTCACACAATCCTGCAAATTGTGTTGTATCTGGATTTTGACTATCAGAGTATTTTCTGGATATGCCATATTACGGAAACTTTGTTCATATTCAGTATTGTTTAATATACTATAACAAAATGACATCATAATTCAATACAAACCGTACCTTACCTTCAAAAGATTTCCTTTTGGTTAATGTATCTCGGTTTATTGATCAGGGTCAGTTGATTAAGTGCTTGTTTTATTTCTGGACAGACCAGAGTATTCATTTAATCCCCCCCAGCTGGGAATCTGGTTTTGGCCAGAGTCAAGAGCCACGCTCCAGTCCAACAAGAGGGTGGGGTGCAGAGCTCAGTGCAACTGTGCCATCTGAGGTACTTGTGAAGATTACAGTTTTAGTCCCTTGGGGGGATCTTGTCTGGTTGAGCATTAATTTATTCAGGTTTTTTTGTCAGTGCTGAAGTTTCCATTCATACTCTCAGGACAGACATAGAATGCGGGATCGCATGAATTTTATGGGGGGGGGGGGGGCAGATGGCTGGCTTTTGTTCATCCCCAAAAGCTGATTATTTTTAAGGTAAGTGCTGCTGTGTGGCATCTCTAGCTATGGGTCAGATGGGTGTGGCTTTCATGAAGAGAATGGGGAAAATTGTCAGAATTTGCCAAGAAAATGTGACAGATCCTAAAGTTGTTGTTTCTGCTACCATTTAGATATATAAAAGACAATTTTGACCCAAACCCCCTCAAGCACAATGTACGTATCAGATGGTTTAAATGCAAACCAAGGACAGTGTTCTTGTACCCCTGAAAAAAGTCATGTGCATCAGTTGCCTAAGGAAAGTCTTTATGCAGCCTTTATCTGGCACTCTGTAAGATGCACTGGGAATATCGCTACAGTGTCCAGCATGTGTAAGGACATCAGAAATAATAGTTACATTGCAAGTTAAGGGCTTCCATGGTACCTGGCAGAGGCTGCAGTGTTGGATCTCCATCTGTAGCATGTGTATATAGGCCGAGTGCTTCCCAGGGCTGTTGTATGGTATTGATCCAAAGATCACTGACTGTAGCTACAACAGTCACAATAAGGATCTCACTTCCTCTCCTGCTTAGGTCCTGTTCAAGGATTCATTGTAGGAATCCTCTCAAACAGGACTTGCTTGTTGTAAGGCATTCGATTTATTTGCGGTTTTTATATTTCTCTTTCTGTTAATGTAAGCTGTCAAGGCAGTTGAACAGCAAGATTTTTTTTTAAAATAACCGATTCAGTCATTTTTCCGTTTTGTTTTTGTTATCTCATCCAGCACTTTCTGCCTGGCATACCCTTAGAGGTATGACATCGTTTCCAGTGTTTGAGGGAGTTAGTAAAAGATGGGATATGTCTATTCTGATGGGAAGAGTCCAGCCAAGTACCATTTGATACTACAGTCTAACAGAAGTAGGGATAACCTTGAAGACATGGGGGAATAGCTACCAGGAGAGTAGGCACAGGATGCAAGACAAAGCATGTGGCGCGGAGGGGGTGGTGATCAAGGCTTGGGGAAATGATTAAGTGCAGGGATTTATTAAGAAAGCTCGATATCAAACGGGCCAGCAGTCTGGGGAGAACAGAGGACTAGCTGCTGGAGTTGTTAGCATGGGACTAGGTCCTCTCTGTGTTATTGCTGTCTGGCAGAGTACTATCCAGGTGCATTTTGGGATAGCAGTAGAGGAAAGAACTTCATGCCCCATGCAAACATTACCCACAGCTCTTGCCTTACCGAGACCAAGACTTTAGCTGAGCCACTATTACATTAACACCTATGTGACTGTTTTATGCAAAAGTTTGCTTGCATGTGTAAGCAATAATCAGTCAGTGTAAATCAGATTTCTGTCTGATGGATGAAATGCTAAAACATTGTATTCTTGAAGGTTTATAAGCTGTATAAACTGTGGTCTACATATTAATGAACAAACGTACTAAATGTACAGATTACCAGTTTTTTAAAGCAAGAATATACAATATACAAGTACATGCATAGACTTATCTACGACAAATTAAAATGTTATTAATATGCATTGGGAGTCAGCAACTGAAAATCTAATTGATCTTTGTCATGCTTGCACAACGTGTAGATGAAAGGAATGGTTTTATTCACCTGGATAATGGCAAAAATACAGCAGCATGCACTGTAATTCATGCTGCAGAATCTATTTTAAATTCTCTCCTGTCATTTATAATAAACAAATACTTCTCTTCGTTCGCCTAAAAACCCATCACAGTGGAATAACATAAAATTTGCTTGAGATTCTAATTACACAGTTTGTAACTGAAGCATATCATATAGGCCGATTCCTAATTGTGTGATCGAATCCTCAAAGGTTTCTTCTGCATCTTGCTTCATAAATATACTTTTAAGTGTTAGACTTCTTTAACAGTCTTTCCTTAAAGAACTTCTTTAGGAAGAAATGCCGGACCTTGTAGAGAGTGGCCACAGAGGGGGCAATCTACTGATCCCCAAGGCATTCATGTCATGTCATAAGAAGAGTATACCTTAAAAATAAGCAGATTAATTAGGGATGCACTGATACCGATAGCGGCATCTCATATACTCGTACTCGTAAAAATTGTCAGATACCAAGGACCGATACCACTTTAACTGCAACATTATGTTAAAACTGAAAGCCATGGCATTTTGTCAGACTGGAAGGTCTGTTCTGCTAAAGTGTCAAGAGGAGGAAGGGATAGCATTCCACTTAACGCAAGCAATTTCATCAAACGACGCACCATAGTGCAGAGTGCACATAGTACTGCAACAACAAACTTTAGCACAAATTATGGAGAAGCGAGACAAACTGAAGTGGTATTTAATGTTAAATATAACTAACTCTTCAGGTCCAATCACCAATGTAAGTACATCTGGGTGTATGCTTTCTTTGCTCCTATAAAAATGAATGCTAACGAGTGGGCCAGTCACAGTTCCCGTGGTCCAAGTCATCGCAACATGTAGTCAGATTTCTGGGGAGGTACCTGTCAGGCTATGGCATAGGGCAAATTAATAATTTAAAAATCATACAATGTGATTTTCTGGGTTTTTTTTTTTATTCAATCTCTCAGAGTTGAGGTGATCCTATGATGAAAATTACAAGTTTGTTGTAAGTGGGAAAACTTGAGAAATCGGCAGTGTACCAAATACTTATTTTCCCCACGGCACATACAGTGGAAACAATTATAGTGAACAACCGCTAATACGGATCAAAAAGCTTGGGACATATATATACACACACACGCACACACACACACACACACACACACATACTTTGATCGCCCTGCTTTGCCTTGCAGTAATTACCCCGTTTGCTTCTGGCTAGCTACCCAAGGCTAATTCTGCACAGAAAACCTGACAGAAAAAAATAATTAATTTTCTGTCAATGACGAATCAAAACTGGCAAAAATGAATTATACAAATTTCAGTACTTTTATTTGTATGCTTTTATTTTAATTTGAAACAGCTGTACTGTATTTTGAAAGAATCAGTAAAATTCAGTAAATAGCGATGCTGTCCATTTTATTACCTTATATAGTCATGTAATAAATATACAAATATTAACTAGATGGTAATCTATCGAGACATAAAGAAAAAAAAATAGTTATAATGAACATCTGGTTATAGTGATCAGTTTCACCCAGACAGTATAAGTGGTTTCCACTGCATATATAGGCTAAATATACTGAATTATTATATATAAGCTTTGTTGAAGTTAAGCCTGATGTTCCCTTACACACAAAATAATGATCACAGACTATTCTACACAGTGAGGCAAAGCATACAGTTTATTAATTAATCACTGGACTAGGATTGGTACTTGATATCAGCCGATACCCAAAGCTCAGGTATCAGGATAGAAAAAGTGGGATCAGTACATCCCTAACACTAACACTAAGAAAAATAGAACACTGTAAAATTTGCTTCATTAAACTTAAGTTGACACTTTATATGTATACATGGGGATGTATGTAGCATAGATCTGAGGGCTAATTTTATTGATTATGACACAATTAAAGATGTCATCAATTCCCTGTAGCTCCTTGATGCTAACTAATTAGCCTGTGTGGAAGACATGTGTCTGCATTGGATCTTGCTCAGGGTCCCCCCTGTGTCTGACTTTGTCTAGTGTTAATGAGCTCTGTACTTTTTATGGTATTCTTTATCAGATTTCCATAGAACCTTTTCAACTCAAGGGGCACAGCTCACACATTGATTTCTGCCAGATTTGCTCTGTATGGTAGAATTTATTAGTCTTTGGTTTACTAATGGTGTGGACCTTAAAGGAAGATCTCATATCATTTTTGTGAACAGCAAATACTTCTTTAGTAAGCAGTTATCCTTGGTGAGGTACTGATGCTTATTTTCCCCCCATGTGAATTGAGTGGTTGAGGAGAGGTTTATGAATCATGACTAGTGTGGGTGTGACGGGTATGTAAAGATAAGGAAATGGGGTGAATGAGTTTGGAATAAGTAGTTCCCACTTTGACTAAAGGAACTTTGATGAAGAACAGGTGTTTCCGGAAGTTCTGGAACCTGATCTCAGTTTACAAGTCCCTGGGCTGTCTCAAGCTGGAACTCTTGTAGTTCCTGACCACTTTCCTGTTTCGCTTTCACACTACACAACAGGACCTGGAACATTTATGCTAAATATGCATAGATAATGCAAAATGTTTGTAGGTTAAACTTCACACATACAGTGGTACCTCGGTTCTCGAGCTCACTAGAACTCCAATTTCTTGAAAGTCGAACAAACCAGTTTGACCTAGATCTCGATCTGAATATTAGAAGTCGAACCGTGAACGCCGACCTAATATAAATTGTATGCGCCAGGAAATGAGTCATACTACTATGCAATTCTTACTTGAATGCCTTCTTCACAGACTGGACGATTAACCAAATAAAGCAGCGCAACAGTACATTAACTAACAGTAAATAAACCACTAACTTACGTGTACTATTAGAGCATTTGTGCCATTTATTTAAACTTTATTTTAACAAGTAAATTAACTGAAAAGCAGTTCTCACTGCTTTACGCGATATATTCGGGAGAGATAGCAGATTACGCATCGGAACTGCCTGGGATACAAACGTCATGCATGTGACTAAACTCTTCAGCCAATAAGGGCAAAGGATTATCGTCACGGAGGTGGTTCCAGTTTGTGCAGCCGGGTGAGAGGCCGCAATGCATCTAACCGTAATGCGTTGCGTCAGGATGAATATGCGTTGCTTTAAGCCAGCTGTAAGCAAGTCCAACGCACCCAATGACCGGACTGGGTAAACAAACTGAAACGCGGACTTAATACGGAGGACTAATGACAACAACCAGAAACAGCTGATCACATGGGGATCCCATACGAGGTTAACGAGGGGGCGTGGCACACGGAAGGAGCGGACGATTGGGGCAAGACAGGGGTAATGTTGGGATAAGATCTTTATCGTTTTGGAAGCCATTAAGTAAAAAAATGCTCTTCTTGTTTTATCCTGTTCATTTTGTGTTGAAATGCTTAAAAAACATATTTGGCTGTAGTTTTGTGGGGCCAGGAACCAATTAATTGGTTTTCCATTATTTATTATGGGAAAAATTTGATTACAACTCAAACTTTTTAGGATCCGATCCGGAGTCTGGAACGGATTAAGTTTGAGAACCGAGGTACCACTGTAATTTCATGTGAAACTATACTGCCAGGCTAATATAATGGAGGATGAACAGGTCGGTTTGTTAGTTATTTGCTGGTATTGGGGAACGATCATGATGAAAATGGGATACAGCCTTTTATTTATATGTTACTTAAATGATCTGTGACATGATTCTTGTTAAATCTGGCCAGCAGATCAATCTTTCATTTTCCACAAAATAAAAAACGATGTAATGTGATCCTGCTCATAAATGTTGGGAAGGTTCACTGATGCACCCGCATTATCACACAAAACTATATTGGTTTTAATTAAAATTTTCTGGTGCAGAAATATGGAGACAGAAGCAAAAAATGTATTAATTGATGCATTAAATGTACTTGGGGTACAAAAATAATTGCATCTGCTCAATTTGTACTCCGCTACATCTCTTTTCCTTGCATTTGCACATAACTTCCAAGTTTGTACCGATGTTTCCAATCAACCAATCAGCAAATTTATCACTGTAAGCACCTCCCCAGTTTGAGTGAAAAAATACCTAGTCTGGAGTAGGTGCTAAAACAGCGTTCCGGGACTGCTTCCGAAGAACTATATTCGGGCCGAGTTCCTGCAGTGTGGACAGGGACAGTCTTTGGTTCTGGAAAAATCTGTTTTCAGAAAAAAAGTTCTTTCAGTGTGAAAGCACCTAATGTCAATAACGTTCAGTGGTTTTGCTCGCTTTATGCTCCAAAGCATAAAAAAAGCGAGCTGGGTGGGTTTTTGTTTCACACTTTTGCGTTCCGTAAAAGCACCCAGAACTGCAGCTGCAAGGATGTGGCACTCTGGCAGAACGGAAGGTCCACCTTCAGATGTGAGCAGCTGTGCTGGAGTGACACTGGAGAGGAAGGGTTATCACCCTGCTAACGTCTGTTAATAATGATTCTGAGTGGCTCAGTATTGATGCTGTGCTGCTTGTAGTTTTTTTACATCTTTCCTTAGCCAACTATTGCCTTCACATTTAGCTGCTTACGTAAGGTCTTTCCCTGCTGCCCGACTTAGGCAATTAGCCTGTAGGTACATTATGCTATCAGTGCTCATAAAATTGAGTTCTGAGGATACTTTTGACTTCTCTCCAGTTCCTTCTGTGTCGCCCACTATTACTATTGCGTACTTTGTGTCAGGAAGCATCAAAGATTATTTGATACAAAATGCCTCCAAGTATGATATCATCAAGAAGGATCATCTAAGGATAAATTTTGGATCATATGATCATTTACAGCAATACTTGAACCACTTTTATGAATAGTTTATATATGCACAGCTGTGTACTAAGTGATGAATTAGTCTTTAAATATTTGTTTTTGTTTTTTTTAGCACTAGCCAGTGCTGATGGGGTAAGTACATGTAAAATATGTCAGTAATCAGTGTCAGTCTGATATATGCCACACCCCACAGAGCTGGCACCCAGGGCAGCTTCAGCAGGATGTGTTGGCTTCGCGCTTTGTTGGAAAATCTTGTGCCCAGGCGAATCTGCGCAGATGGTACATAAGTAGCAGCCTTTCGCTGAGCTTCCTCCAGCCATCCTGCCTGGGCACAAACATCAAATTGTGTGGCATAATCAGATTAAAGAGGCTGGGAATGAGCTGTAACCACAGTATTATTTCCAGCTTATTTGTGATGGAGGTGGGTGCCATTCCACAGGTGCGTGGACTGGGTCAGGAGGGCCGGGGTGGCATGGCAGGGTGTTGCGCAGCATGTGGAGGCTAATGGAACAGAAGCAAGGTCGGCCTGAGAGGAAACCCATGGCAGTGTCACCATGGGAACAGTGTCTACTTTGCTGTATGTGGCGTTCCATTCATAAGGAAAAACTGCACTCTCCGTGTAGTACTGTCGCATGTACAAAAACATCACTGAATATAACTTAATGGTTCCTAGTGCCAACCTACTGACACTAAACACAGAGTAAGATTTCATTACAAATACAAAATTTTGGTACTTTTAATTCGTTAAAAGCTCAAATGTTTTCAGTGATGTCTATACAAAGTCTACGTTTGTGCATCACATAACATTTCAGTCACGTAAGGATATAATGGAGCTGAAACATATCTAATGTTGTAACCATCGTAAACATAAGTGGACAAATTACACAACTCCATTACCTGAGTCAAAATATAGATACTCCTGGTCAAATATCACTCCAATATGAGTGAAAGTTGTTCAGTCAAATTTTTTACTGGAGTACTTGATTTAAAAAATAGTTAAGTGCTCAAAAGTACATTTTCTTTTTTAATATCAATGCATTTTTGGAACCTAATGACTGGATGCATAACTGAATGCATTCACTTGCTCGTAGAGCCTCCATTTATTTTCTGTAACTGCTTATCCAATTCAGGGTAATTGGGGCGTATGGACACAAGGCAGGGAATAACCAGGATGAGACATCAACATATCACAAGGCACACTCACACACCATTCACAGTTTGTAGCTCCAGTTAAGCTCAGCATGTTTTTGGGCAGTGTGAAGGAAACCAGAGGAAACCCCACAATGACATGAGGAGAACATGCCACACACATGGAGCCATGGGGGCGACTAGAACCCAGAGGTGTGAGGCCCCTGTGCCACCCCTTTGTAGAACCTGTAGAATAAAAGGCTTGTAGAATATTGTACAATGCCTGTAGAAATACAGCTGAATCAACAGAAGGCTAGCCATTGCAGTTTAAAATTTTCTGGTCTTCACAAGGGAAAGCTCAATTTTATAAAAATCTGTGAGTGAAATCAAAAGTCTTGTATTTTGTTTGGATACATATGCTTAAGGTTAGGGCTGGGTAGGGGTTAAGGTTATCATAGTTGGTATTAGGGTTATGCCCATAGGAATGAATGGAGAGTCCCTACAGAGATATAGATACCTAAACGTGTGTTTATGGTCAGTCAAAAGAAAATTTGTCTGCTGACTTTTAGCAATTTTGTCTGCTGACTGAAAGTTATGCTTCAGTAATGAGTAATAAGAACCTTCATAGAACTATAGTGGAGTCTAAGTACAATATTTGTCTTTGAAATAAGTAAAGGTTATAAGCTTCCAAAAAATTTGATACTCATGTAAAGGACAGATACTCACAAAATGTACTTAATGTACTTACAGTACTTAAATCAATGTACTTTATTACTGTCCAACCATGGTCATAATGTCATACTGCGACACATTAATCATGTTTATGATGATGCTGCTGTAAACAAACCTACTGTGCTACCAGTCATATGAGTGTATAACATGTACAGTTGCTTACAGTACATTATACATGATAATGATAATACATAAACCAGTTACATATCTACTAAACTTGCTTTTTATTGTTGTTTAAGCTATACCATATAGCTTAGGGATGTAGTAGGTGAAAATACACTCTATAATGTTCTCACAATGGCAGAATTGCTTAACGAAGCATTTTTCAGAACATATCCTTGTTGTTGAGACGCATGATGATATTTTCTGGAATTAACAAAATTTGTGGGGATGTCTTCTCAAAGCAACTTGAAGATCCTACATATGCATCTAAAACACCTCAGAAGATATGCATTGTCTCACTGTGGGGCCTGCAAACAAGAGCAAAAGTCATTTGGAACTTTGATGTGGAGTACTGGCAGTGATTATGTCCATCCCCTGTTGATATAAATACAGGGGTGGGGTGACCTTTACAGCTGGAGGTAGGGGTCAGGGTGTTGTGACTGACAGGTTTTTTTTAATAGAATGCGTGCCGGTATCACTATGCAGAGAGATACTGGTAATTTACTTGTGATTTCAACTAGAGATTAACATTAAAACCCTGCTGGCATACGATAGCCATCCCGCGGAAGACTAGTAAAATCATTAATTGTCTCTATAATGAACAGCTCATCGGCTCAGTGGTAGCACATCACTGTGTGTGCAGTAGGTATGTCTGCCTCTTGTTTACATGGATGTCTAACATGACTGGCATCTGAGTCAGAGTGTCCCCGCCTTTGCACCCAGTGCTTAAGGGTCACTGTGACTGTGTACCCAGTCATCACTTATTGGAGATAGACTGGATTATTTCTGTCAGTATTCATATGGTCTTGGACCTTTTAGCTATGCTGTTTTAATCATTGTTGACCATCACCACTAATGACCTCAGATTTGTACTCTTGTACTTTTTACATACCATTTAGTGTTGTGGATTGCGACCTTCTGGTTTCCCTGCTTTGCACTTCCCACAGCAGAGATGCGTCATGCCCTATTGTTTGTCAGGCTTTATGGGGTGGGGGACTTGATTGCATTTTTTGTGGGCATTTCTGCATTGCCTCTAGTTACCATAGTTACCACAGTTACCACTCCAAGTGTGCATGTGTGGTACAGAATGGCGGGTGAGAGCATGTCACAGTCACCAGGGAATTACCAAGCGATTCCTTTGTCAGATCCCGCAGTAAACCTCCACTCATGTAAGATTTATGACTGGTGAGAAACTGGGTTGCCAGTAAAACTCTGAGATGTGGTCTTCCCAGTATTATTTCCAGTTTCTGCTGTGATTGCAATTTCTGCTTGTTTGTACAGTTTGTTTGCAGTCTAACCCTTGATTGATTTCTACTGTTCTTCAAAAGTGGGCCACACTGAAGAGGAAATGGTTATCAGGAGGAAGGCATGCACTGCATATCCCCGTGTAGTATAGCCTAATGGATAGAGCAGCTACTCTTGTCTCATGGGAGGTGCTGCTCAGACAGGTCACTTTAACATTGTTTTATTTAAATGGGGTACGGAGGGGGTTGTACTCTGCTTACAGCTATGTTAGCATGCAAAGTGAACTGTGTATAGTGAACGACAATGAGATAATCTGTCACTGGTAAATACACACTTTGTCTGGTCCCATATAAGCTGCTAACAGATAAATAATATGTTTTCCTCTTCACTGAGATCACAATACTGGTTGTTAAACTCTGCTATATATTGCTATTTATATTTATTCATTTTAATTTGGTTGGTTAACCAGTGCTTACATTCAAAATATTTAATAAGGTAAAATGTTTGACATATTCCATGCCACTAAATATTGATATGATGCAGCTGGGCACGAGTAGGACATGCTAGCGTAATAGCAGTCCACTGAGGAGGCTGCAATCTCCTGATCTCTGATGGAGGCTGTCCCATCTCAGGAGGCAAAATCAGCCGACGGAGACGTCACTTTGCTCTGCCTGTCACACATTTTCAGTGGTTTGGGCTGTGTCCATTTTTTGTTTTTGTTTTGTCCACAAAAGTCTTGTTTCTGGTTCCTTTCGTTTGGTTTTTTTGGTTGATGCTGAATTTTTATTTCTATGAAATTTCTCCGTTATATTTTTTTATTTTGTTGTATTTATGCCTATACCCATCCTTGTTCTGTTGACCTGAAAAAGGAATAAAATAATTTAAACATTTCTTGTCGAGGTGAGTGGCTGTTTTTCTGTTCAGTTTGTCATCCCCACCATTACCAATAATATATATAATTAGTATGAGAAATGGGATATTATATCCCATATATATGGCCGTTAACGATTTCTTAAGCTCCTAGCATGCTGGTAGCTTTACAAATGACCCAGTGACAGTGCTTTGCTTTGAAGTTATACATGGCTTTTGAGGCACATTTATTTGTGTATTAATACAAGTATTAAAACTGTCATGTGGTCTTTGGGGATCAGTGTGCAGGGCCCTCCCTGCTGACTGGGCTTGCAGGGGTGTCCCTGTGCAGCGTGCATGTTGGGACATGTCCCGCCGCGGCCCTCCAGGCGAGAATGGAGCAGATGGCTGTCTGAGACAGTGAGGTGGGTGTCTCCCTGCCCCCGTCTGGCCCTGGTTCCTTTACATTATCCCAGGAGCATCATCCTTCTGGGTCTCCTCACTGTGTCTCTCGATTGCGTGCTGTTCCCCACACAACACCCCCAAAGAGTTGACCAGGAGTCAGGAGCTGACTCCCCCCACCCCATGCTAATTCAGTCGATCACTAATAATTGAAGAATTCATTTTCCATACGGAACAAGCACCAGAACAGAGAGCAAGAATAAAGTCATTATTTCATATAGTCAATATTTTAAATCAACGCATCTTTTTTAAAAAAAATATTTTATCAAAATTACCTTTATGATTTAATAAAATGCTTCAATTCATTATAACAATTGTTTTCCTTTAATATCACTACATTCAAATGATCACAAAAAAGGTGGTTCTACTCTAGACTCGCTATTCTGGACAATGGACAACCAGAGTAGGCAAAAACCACTACTCATGTCTATTCATGTTTACCATTAGTACGGAGAGCTTCTTAATAACTTTTGTCCTTGCAGTTGTTAAATATACTCATAATTAAAGCCATGAAACAAAGCCTGCTACCTTACTAGAATCTCCACTGAATAAGTGTTTGAGAAAATATTTAGGCTAGAATCTGGGCTCCGATTGATGGTGCCAGTGTGTATTCGTGCATATTGGGTTTTTAGGGATCAGTGTAATTGTCATGAAATAAAACTGAAAGGAAAATGGAAACTAATGAAAAAAACATTGTTACCTGAATTAAAAATGAAAACTATATTACTAAATTAATGAGTCGGACTTTAATAAACAAAAAGTAGCACAACCCCATCAACGTCTTTTTAAGTAGTAGTCTCTTTTTAAAGATGTTGTGGTTGCTAACCTGTCCCTTTCTTCACAGCCACTTCAGTACTCACTGCTTCCATTATTTACCAAAACAGTAGCATGTGGCACACTCTGCTAACTGAATTTAATAAGCATACAGATATCCTGAATTTATACAGATTACTAACTTTTGGTCATCAAAATACACATCTAATTAATATTTTAGACATACTACTAATCTGCTTATCAAATTGTGGGTGAAAATAATGCCTGTAAAATGCCGAAAAGCCAGTGTCCGTTATCTAAAGCTCTGCAGTGACATACAGCTTGTTGCTGCCAAAATAAAATTAACTTAATTTAAATGGTAAATTTGATTTTCTGGAGGAAAATTAATGTTTTAGATTAATTGACCAATTGGTAAAATAGTCTATAGATTAATCCATAGAATAATAGCTGTTAGTGGAAGCCCTATAAATTTTGCACACTTCAGTGGTGTAAAAGTTGATCACGGAAGCACGTCCATGGGGTATACGAAGACTATCCTTTGGCCTCCATCTATGCACGGTGACATCATGTATGTTCCCCAGAAATTCTCATATTTGTCAGCAAACGTAGACATACACAGCAAGGGAGACTCATTTTAAAGTAATTTTATAAACATAAGACACTACTTATGGTGGGGTTCTGCTTATTCTGGTGGTCCATCATGCAGAATAGCAGCTGTGTGTTATCCCTCAGGTGCTTGTGCATATCGCTCGTGCTGCCGTAGTACACCATCGAACCTTTGTACAGTGTACAAACTACCTTTTCGCTTAGTGATGATTTGAACTACTACCGTAATTACGTAGTAATATTAAAGAATAGCATTTGTTATAATGAAGTAAAGAACAAAGAAAAGAAAGTGTAGGGGTCACTGTGTTTGAGCCTATTTTTATACGGGTATAACAGCTTTTTCTGGAATGGGAGATGAATCTACAGTATGCCACTTCACCGCAGAACAAGCTGTGAAACACAATGCCGCAACAATTGTTGCTGAGCCGATACTTGGCGTCTCCTCTCTCCTTTGCTGCTTACTCGGCTTACATGTACTTGTAAATCACTGTGAAGTTTATTTAGAGGATCTGTAGATGCCTTTTCACTGCTTGTTTTGCATGTCTAAGCTGCCCCCAGTTTTATACCATAGGAACGCATTTTTAGAGCTCTTTTGCAGACCCGACTTTGCTCAGAATGGCCTCCATTTAAGCGGGTCGGGTTTTTTCGTTTTGTTCTATTCCCGTTTTCAGAGGATTTCGTGATTCCTTTTTTTTTTCCCCTTTTCCCCTTCCTCTCCATTCTCCAGCAGTGGTCCATTGGATCTCCCGCAGACAGAGAGGTGGGGGGATGGGGTTTGTGCGTGGTGAATTTTCCTGACACAGGCAGCTTTCCTTGCAGATTAAATATTTGGGTCAGGCTCTGCTTGTCCTGCTCTTTGCTTCGGATTTCCCCATCCTGGTCCCATATTGTTAAGTTCCCATACTGGTGGCCCCGGACGTGCCTTAATTTACATCATTATCTGCCTCACACCTGTGAGATAGTAATGACGTTATTAACATTAATGTCATGGGCTCCGTGTCATCGGGCTCCGTGTCAATGCAAATACAGCCCCATTGTACCCATGTGGCATAAATCAATACTTTAAGAAATCACAGTACCTCAGCTCTGTTTCATAAAGATGGGGAAAATGGGATTGGGATAAAGTGGGCTGCTCTTAGTTCAGGCCCAGGTTGTGAAGGGTGTGTGGGAGTGTGTGTGTGTGTGTGTGTGTGCGTTGGATGGTACCTCTGGACTGGTTATTCTTCTAATGTTGTGATCATATTGGCCCACAGCAGGGGCAGAAGCTCAAAGCATTTCTGTGGTTTACGTTACCATTTTGTTTCTTGGTATCCAACAGTTCTTGCCTATTTGGATAGAAATGTGTTTTCTTGGTGCAGAACCAATAGGTAATAAACCCTTGTCTTTAAACCAGCTCCATTCCTGCACATGCTGGTCTGCAAGCCAGCTAATTAGTTAATTAGTTTAGATATTAACTTAATTGGTCTTGTGACTGAAACAATATAACGGAATATGTTAGCCGAAGACCAACTTTTATTTGATCACTGGAAAAAATGAACAACCTGAATATATTTACTTATTATATTTAGATTAATGTATGCTATACTCATTTTTTCAATGGTTATAAATAAGTAATCATTGATTAATTGAAAATGAATTAATAATCAATTCTATGGTATTATTTTTAAGGGGCAAAGTAAAATTTATAATTAATCTTAAAAATCATATTTAAAGCCGTCAGGAAAATGAAAGTGAGACAAACGTGTTCATGTTTATGGATTGATTATAATTAATCATGGTTAATTACGTGTCCGGGATCCACAGTGGGTTCATAGCGACTGCGCGTTGGGAAAGTCATCAGTGTGCTGTGTACTGCTCAGCAGAAGCTCTCAGGCTTGGTGCTGCTGCAGTAATGGAGGATCCCGTGGCTCCTGTCAGAGCCCAGAGAAGCCCTGCGGGGCATTACAAAGGCAAGTTAGGGGTGGTATGTGAGCATCTGTGAATCAGAGTCATGTGACTTCATTGGAGCGTTTGGTAGGGATTGCTGTCTCCCAGGCCATGCTGGATACTTTGGGCTTGGAGAAGAGCCGAGATGGTGGCTTTACTGAGGTATGGTTATGAAAGCAGGAGGATCAATGGGATCATACCATTCTGCTATTGGGCATGGTGAAGTTAGGTGTCCAATGATGCCTCAAATGAGCCTCAGGTGAAGTTAGGTGTCCTTGCTTGCGTTGGGCAGCTAAGGCAAGAGCTGTATGTTCTCATGGTGTTCCTCACCTCTGCTCCCCTGCCCCCCCTCCCATATCTCACATTTGGGTACCATCAGGTGGAGAGCACACACCAACACACACACACACACACACACACACACACCAGGCCCTATGGGTCTGTTTGCACTTATCGTGCACTTTAGTTCACACTGCTGCCAGCAGATGTTAGGGCCAACCCAATGGGGCTGATGGCAGGGTTTCAAGATTAAGTTAATGTGTAAGTAAAAAAAAGGAGCAATATTAGCAGACACCTCTGTTCCTCATTTCCAACCGACACCCACCCCACACCCACATGGATCTGCACATTCCATGCAAGGTCACAGTTCGCCAGTCTCACTCCATCTACCACCCTGCCCCCCCCCCCCATCCTTTTACTCTATTGTCCTCTTTAATTTGTGCTGCTTGGCAGCAGTGTCTTCTCCCCTGTTGATGGATTAATCCAGATTAAGTCTGGCAGAATTTGTGGCATTATCAGACATAGCCCTTCTGGGTCACCAGCACTGTGAAGCACTTTCGATTTAGCCCTTACAGTACATCGCAGTACAGTACAGTATCATACCATACATCACACTGTACATAGACTCCTTCTTTACTTACATTACTGAATTCCATGTAAAGTCCTTGCAGAATAAACAGAAAAATGAAGGACAGTCACAATTTCAAACTAAATTTCTGATGACAAGAGAGTGAGTTGGGATGTTCATTGTTTGTAGTCTACTTTCTTCCACCTTCGTGACCAAAGTAGTTCATCGTCTTCTCTTTGGTCATTGCATCTAGTGATGGGTGTGCTTGAGTTTTTTGCACTCGCTCCTTGCTCAGTCCTGAAAATGATGCTGCACCACCATAGCAATGAAAGACCACCTCCCCTCATATGTACGGTACATGTTAACATCCAAAAATATGAAGGTCATGACTTCCAAGACTTTAATTTGGGATATTAATAACTTTAGTTATTGACATTTAGCTTTATCACCGTGCCAGTGGGGAAAAAAACAAAGAATCATTTCTACACCTTTGAGAGCTCCTATTTTGTTGCTAATGATATTTAATGAGGAGAATGCTTTGTCAAACCTTGTGGCCATGACTGTAACACCCAAAATGTATTCTCTGTTTTTATGTTTGGATAGCAGATGGTTTATATAAATGAAGTGGATGTATCATAATTATACAACAATAACATGACTGTTGCCCTGCGATGGGCTGGCCCCCCATCCAGGGTTGTTCCCTGCCTCGTGCCCGTTGCTTCCGGGATAGGCTCCGGACCCCCCGCGACCCAGAAGGTTAAGCGGTTTGGATACTGGATGGATGGATGGAACATGACTGTTTCTCCATTGGCAACCTCAAAGCGGACAGACAATGGCATTTTAACCACTTGCTGCCAAGAATACATGAGAGGAACTTCAGAAAGAAAGGGTGCAGTTTCATGTGGAGACCTTCCCTGCTCTCTCGTATAAACTGGGTTGGAGCTCATTTGTGAAAAGCCGGATAAAGATGGTACATTATTCCTCGCACGGACATTGCACAGATTGGTGTCATTACATGCAAGTTTCTTGGTAGAAATACTACGCAGAGAGAGTGATGCGGGGTGGGGGCATTTTAATGATGGGAAAAAACCACAATTAACCTTCTTGGAAAGTAAAGAGCGAAAGAAGATCTGCCTATTTAGCGCTGAAACAAAGCTATAAAGAGTGGTAAATTATTATAGCTTGGGGGCTGAGGGGGGGTTTGCGCACTCATTTCCCAAGCTACCTCTTCGTTTCACTGGCTACATTGATCTCTCAGCCTTGATTTTATTATTTACTTTTCCGCCACTGTTCCTCAGTGGCCCGGCGCATACTGGGCTGCTGATGGTGCTGGACGTGGCAGGTGGGAGCTGGTAGCCACAATGTCTTGCTGGAGTTTCTCTGTGTGCAGTGTGTTCATGATGGGCCAGAGAGCCCATATCCCCCTTGTTCCCCGGTTTAGACACAGTTTGGCGATGCATCTTGGTTCTCTGTTTTCTTTACAGCAGAGAAAACAATCATGGAAATTATAAAACAATCACAGTGAGGGGTGGGAATGAAAGGGGGGGGCAGGGGGTGCTGTTTATCTGTACATCCATCTAGCGCATCTGAAAAGACATCCTGCTGGTTAAATAAGATCATCCCCAAAGCTGCTAGCTTGAACTTTTTAAAAATGCCTACGGGCCTGACTGAAGGAAAATGTGGGTGAGTTTTTTTTTTTTTCAATAATGCTAAGCAGCTTGAGGTAAAAGCAGGGGAAACACTGAAGCCGTACCTTTTGGGTGTCATGTCAGTGGATAAATATTGATTCCCGCAAAGCGTCGGTTCAGCTCTCTCCAGTTAGGGAGCGCAGTGGCTGACAAGGGCTCCATTCTTGTCGATCCAAGGCCAATGGAGGAAGTGAGAGCCTGGGGCTAAACAAAACCAGTGCTTATGTGACTTTATTCTCCATGCTGTGCTGGGGGCGCTGGATGAACCCTTCTGAAATACGTTATTCCTGGACGCCCACGATATTCCTGGAAACTGGTCTGGCAATGTTTCAGACAGCTTTTGGCTGTCTGGACGCAGTTGGGGTTCCTGTCCTCGCCAACAGTGTGTTGTGACCCCGTTCTCCAGTGCGGTGTTGGTGCAGTGCTGCATCAGTGGGGTCCAGTGCGTAGGCACGACTGCGAGACGGTGCTGCACTGTGGGTTTCCTGTGAGTAGGGAGTGCCGTTTTGGTTGATTGAGGCTTCATGCGAAAGTAATGCAAACAAAAGACTAAATAGGACTATTATTAGTGTAATTAAGTAATTAAACCCAGATCTAATTTTACATCAGAAAACCATTGCCCATCATTAACTTACCCTGCATACAGTCATTACCATTAACATACACCTTACTTTTGCAGCATTGTACGATTTACTGTGAGTCCCATCAGTGACAAGAACCCCTTGACAGGGGATTGGAACAAGGGGTGAGGTAGGGGGATGGATTGGTTAAGGGGGAGCAACTTTACAGGGCCCTGTGATACATAAATTTATGTGTAGGGAGGAGGGGGGCGAGGTGACATTTTGTAAGGAGACCAATCATTCCCAGCCATGCCCCTTTTGGGCTGGGATGGGAATGCTGGCTAAGGCATTTTCTGTTGAAAACAAGAATGAGTGTTACTGCAAAAGAAGGTACTTTTAGGGCATGTGCAAGCAGAACATAAATGAAACACTGGTGAGTGATGTTGAGGGTCAAGTACCTCAAAGTGCACAACTGCAGATGTCAGACTAATCAAGCAGGTTTACTGGGGCCGCACCAATTCATTCGGCATTGATACAGAACAGATGGGACAGGAGAAACACAATAGTACCACGAATTCTGGACCCCACCCCCTCCCCTCACCACAGACACTAAAACCTTCCTTCAATATCTCATTCATAGCTGAGATGAACTAGCATCTGTTTTTTTATTCCCTCACCAGAAAAGAAAATATTTCGCACCATCTATTTTTGGCTTAGCAACAAAATATGCAAACCCAGTCACTGGTCAGAACTTTGTTTCTTTTTGCTATTGTGGCCTCCAGCCAGTGGTGGGGGCATCAGCAGTAGCACTGAAATGGAAGCGCTTTAGAATCCCCAGCTGTACAGGATTTCTGTGAGTGTCCACCTCCGGAGCTGCAAGTGATGGATCTCACTGACACTTAGAGCTGGAGAGGTCGCATCTGTCCTGTGCTTGGCACTGGCCTAGCTTCTGGAACTAATCCAAGGTGCACTTGCAATTTATTTATCTTTAGCATGGGTGATAATTATATATATATATTTTTGGTATCTCCTGTTGTCTCAGTAGTTTAAGATTTGTGGGATGCCTGTGAAGACAGTTAATTAAAGGTAAATGCCGTCTAATTTCCTTGTAATTACCCAGAACAGATAAATGTCTGGGAATACCGTTAATGTGTAGCAGCAGAGGTGAGTTTTCCTACCGGCTGCCTTGCCTCTCACACAGCGTACTTTCCTCTGCAGGCCTCTGCCTGCTAGCCCTTGTTTTTGGATGCTGTGTACTGGAGAGTCACATGACTGTCTTCCAAACTCAAACCTGCGTCTAGCATTGGTGGTATAGTACTAAACATAGCAGCCTTCCAAGGAGTTGACCCAGGTTTGGTCAAAGCTGCCAAACCTATGAGGTGTGGCTTATTGGAATCGGACTATGGCATTTAGTTAGTTTCAAACCTCGCACATATGAAAATGCTGGTGACACATGTAACCGTGGTTCTATGAAGGAGTGGTAGACTGCCAGAGGGCCATCAAAAGACTAGTGGAATTTCCCATGTGCTCGCACATTGGTCAAGAATGTATGTAAACTTTCATCATCACGTGACCATGACAGCCGGCAGGTATATTACCCAGTGCCAAATTACATTACCCTGTGTGATAATGGTCTCAATAGTCATTCTTGCCCTTCAGAGTGACCAGAGACTCTTCCACTCCTTCATACAACCATGATTACATGCGTAACCAGCATTCTATTTCAGTCCTTCCAGACTACCAGAGGGCAGTCGAAAGACTCGTGGAAGACATATACCAGTGTATGTCATGAGAAAGGATACCCAGACATAGACAGGACAGCAGGAAACATGTCCACGGGCACCAATGGAAGCAACGCCACATTTAGGCTATAAAACCTGGTGAAAGTGCTGGGCAAATACCATGTCGCTGCAGAGCAGATCTCAGAGAGAGGGGCAACGTGAAGCACTGCTCAAGAAGATTCCATGGCCTAAGACAAGTGGCTCTTAATTAAGGTGTGCATATCACAGAGGTAGTAATGATGAGAAAGGCATTCCCTAGGGAGAGGATACCCTGTGTTCTGCCCATGGAAACAGACAAACAACTGGTCTGAGGTATGCCAACAAAGTGCTGTAATGCCTGTACAAGACACAAGGCCCATGTGGGGCCAGCTCCAGCAACAAAAGCCGCCAAATAAACTAGGGGGTCAGGACTTGAGGCAGAAAGGTAGGGTTAGGCCACAGAGTGACAGAACTGTCTTCAGGGCCCC